>PVKP010022627.1:0-37428 GCA_004027715.1 Plecturocebus donacophilus | reverse complement strand
TCCTATATTTGCCAATTTTGTTGTATCTGATGTAAGAGTAAGCCTAATACCTGTTACTTCATCATGGCCCCATCTGAAAAGTCTTGGGATTTTTTTTCTTCTTTGCTTTATTTTTTAAAAATTAAAATGAACTATTCTTTCTTTTTTCTTTTTCCAAATCCTGCACTATGGGCATTCATTTTATAACAATCTGATAATCTCTGAATTTTCACTGCTAACTTTGGGAGGAATTTAGAGTTTAACTTGAAAATAAGAATAATAATAATCCCTCCCTAAAACTAACTCCTTCCTTGCTCAGGGACCAAAAAACCACCTTTGTCAGACTAATGAAAGGCCACAAGAATAAAATTATGGTAGGAGTCTGAACTCTTCTAAGATGGAAACATAGTTTCTTTCTTTCTTTCTTTTTTTAAGATATAGAGGTAGTTTCTATAATCCCTTACTGCTCAGGGGTCATGCAGCCAGAGGTCACAAGAGTTGTCACTTTCCCAATTGCTTCCATAGATAATATCACTCTAGATGCTATCTATACTATAGAACCCAAGATTGGTCTTTTTTGAGATGTTTTTCATATTGACCCCACCCAGACTCCTGGGTCTTGACTCAGTTAGTCCTGTGGTCCCACCCAGAGGCCAACTCAGCTCAGCACATGAGGATTGTTTCCATACCTCCTGTGTTTTCATCCCCAACCAAACTGCAGCATCCATTTCCTAGCCCCCTGCCCACCAAATTGTCCACAAAAGCCCTAAAGTCTGAGCCTTCAGGGAGGTTGATCGGGGTGTTAACTCCAGTTCTCCTGCATGCGCTGGCCTTGTGTCAACTAAGTTCTTTCTCTGCTGCAATGTCATGGTCTCAGTGGCTTGTGATTACACCACTTTCTTTCCTCACTATCACTTTTTGGATCTCAAGTCTTCATTCTGAAACCATTTTTCTTCTTCCTGAAGTTGTTTTTTAGGCATTCTTTTGGTGAAGGTCTGCTGTGGCAGATTCTCTCAGATGTTATTAGCCTCAAAATAGCTTTATTCTTCCCTCATTCCTGAAAGATAATTTATCTAGGTACATAATTCAAAGTGGATAATGATTTCTCTAATTTCAGGTTGACAGTTAATGATTTTTTTTTAGCACGTTGAAGACATTATTGATAAATATATTTCTTTCTTTCTTTTGTCTTTTTTTTTGAGACACAGTCTCACTCTGTTGCCCAGGCTGGAGTGCAGTGGCATGACCTTGGCTCACTGCAACCTCTGCCTCCTGGGTTCAAGTGACTCTCCTGCCTCAGCCTCCTGAGAGTAACTGGGATTACAGGTGCCTGCCACCATGCCTGGCTAGTTTTTGTACTTTTAGTAGAGATGGGTCTTCACCATGTTGGTCAGGCTGGTTTCGATCCTCTAACCTCAAGTGATCTGCCCACCTTGGCTTCCCAAAGTGCAGGGATTACAGGTGTGAGCCACCATGTCTGGTTGATAAATGTATTTTCTACCTTTGTTGTTATGAAATCTGTAGTCTAGTTGTCATTCATTTATAGGAAATTTTTTTCTTTTAAGATACTTTTAAAATATTTTCACCTTTGTGATCTGGAGTTTTACTACAAGGTACCTAGGTCTAGAGTCCTTTTTAAGCTTTTTTTCTTTTTCTTTTTTCTTTTTTTTTTTTTGAGACAGGGTCTCATTTTATCACCCAGGTTGGAGTGCAGTGGAAAAATCTCGGCTCATTACAGCCTCAACCTGCCAAGCCAACTCAGCTTCCCAGGTAGCTGGGAGTACAGATGTGCACCACCACACATGGCTAATTTTTGTATTTTTTTGTAGAGATGGAGTTTTGCCATGTTGCCCAGGCTGGTCTCAAACTTCTGGACTCAGGTGATTTGACTGCCTTGACCTCCCAAAGTGTTAGAATTACAGGCGTGAGCCACCACGCCCAGGGTGGAGTCCTTTTTATTTATCAAGCTTGCTATCAGTCATGTTTTGGACATTCATAAACTTATATCTTTCATCAGAATTGAAAAATAATCATTAATCCTTTAATCATTTCTTTTTCTATATTCTCACTAATCTCCAAGACATTCATAAATCAGGTTTATTCTATTTTGTACATCTGTTAATCCCACTTTTATAATTTCCATCTCCTTGTTTTCTTTATTACATTCTAGGTAATTTATTCAGATTCAGCTTCAATAATGTAGTTCTCTTTTTACCCATGTGTAATCTGCTATTTCAGCCAAGGCTTTATGAAGTTTTAAAATGTCAACAATTGGGCTGGGCGTGGTGGCTTACGCCTGTAATCCTAGCACTTTGGGAGGCTGAGGTGGGTGGATCACCTGAGGTCAGGAGTTCAAGACCAGCCTGGCCATCATAGTGAAACTCCATCTTAAAAAAATAATAAAATAAAATAAAAAAATAAAAAAATTAAGTGTCAACAATTGCCAGGTGAGATGACTCACACCTGTAACCCCAGCACTTTGGGACGTCCAAGTGGGTGGATCACCTGAGGTTACGAGTTTGAGACCAGCCTGACCAACATAGTGAAACCCCATCTCAACTAAAAATATAAAAAATTAGCTGGGCATGGTGGTGGGTGCCTGTAATCCCAGCTACTTTGGA
The DNA here is from genome assembly GCA_004027715.1 of Plecturocebus donacophilus. Classification (NCBI taxonomy): domain Eukaryota; kingdom Metazoa; phylum Chordata; class Mammalia; order Primates; family Pitheciidae; genus Plecturocebus; species Plecturocebus donacophilus. Next base: position 34,828 of record PVKP010022627.1, on the reverse strand, counting down.
GGCTGAGACAAGAGAATCTCTTGAACCTGGGAGGTGGAGATTGCAGTAAGCCAACATCGCACCATTGCACTCCAGCCTGGGCAACAGAACAAGGCTCCGTCTCAAAAAAAAAAAAAGTCTAACTATATTTTTCATTTTCAGATACATTGTTTATTTCTATTTACAAATTCCAATTATTTATGATAGTCTTTGTTGCTTGTTTTGTAATTCCATTAAAAAATTCATAGTATTTCATATAAAGTTATTTTATAGTTTGAATATTATAATTTCCATATTTGAAGACCAAGGAGGACTAAATCTGTTGTTTGTTGCCTAACTTAATCATGCTGACATTTTCCTCTTATGTTTGCTGATTTCTGATAGAAAGAATATAGGTATTTATCTTAATCTTTGGGGATCCTAGAGGCTTAAATTGGGGATTTTTTAATGCTTTTACTAGAATCCAACAGGAACTACCCTTCCTGAACTACTTTAGTTTTTTCCAATATATTTCCTTATTTAAGAGTCTCAGGCTCAAGAAGCCTATGTGAAACTAGCTCAAAGCTTGTCTCTGATCAGTTGTAAACACTGATATGTCTACATTTATCAGTTCACAATTTCATATGTGAACTGAGATTGTGCCACTGCACTCTAGACTGGGTGACAGAGAAAGATTCCATCTCAAAAAAAAAAAAAAAAAAAAAAGAGCAGAACTTAACTTTCTGAAAGCCTTCAAGAAAGGTAACAAACTCCTATTTCTCAGTTTTAAGAGCCCTAAAGGACCATTCCTTGGAAAGAGAACAAATCAGAGATAGGCTAAGTCTAATCCACTTCTACCATACCCAGCTTTCCTCCTAATCCCACCCATGCTCGGTCCCAGATTGAAATGAGATGATCAGCTCCCTCCTCTATCAGCCCAACAGATTAAAGGATGAATTCTCTATAATGGGCTATAACACCATCTGGAGCATATATGGTACTTTACATATAATATCTGCCATACAGTCAACATTTTCTGGACATTCGAAGACCAAGACTTTAAGACAAATCCACAATTATAATCAGAGTTTTTGTTTGTTTGCTTGCTTGTTTTAAGATGGAGTCTCACTCTGTCATCTAGGCTGGAGTGCAGTGGCACAATCTTGGCTGACTGCAACGTCTGCCTCCCAGATTCAAGCAATTCTCCTGCCTCAGCCTCCCAAGTAGCTGGGACTACAGATGGGCACCACCACACTCAGCTAATTTTTTGTATTTTTAGTAGAGACAGGTTTTCACTGTGTTAGCCAGGATGGTCTCTATCTCCTGACCTTGTGATCTGCCAGCCTTGGCCTCCCAAAGTGCTGGGATTACAGGTGTGAGCCACTGCGCCTGGCATAACCAGAGTTTTCAATACACCTGTCTCAAGAATTTAGTAAACATAAGATAAGCAAGGACAGAGCTGACATGAACAACACTCTCATTTTATTTGACTCCCAACAACAGCAGAATACACTTTATTTATTTATTTAAGACAGAGTCTCGCCCTATCACCCAGGCTGGAGTTGCAGTGGTGCAATCTCAGCTCACTGCAACCTCCACCTCCCCGGTTCAAGCAATTCTCCTGCCTCACCTTCCCGAGTAGCTGGGATTACAGGCGTGCACCACCACACCTGGCTAATTTTTGTATCTTTAGTAGAGATGGGGGTTCACCATGTTGGCCAGGCTGGTCTCATACTCCTGACCTCAAGTGATCACACAGGTTGGTCTCCCAAAGTGCTGGGATTACAGGTATGAGCCACTGTACCCAGCCAGAATACACATTCTTCTCAAGAACATGTGAAACATTTATCATGACTGACCATATTCTGGGCCATAAAACAATCTAAATAAATTTGAAAGGATTAAAATCATAAGGTATGTTCTCTGAGTATAATCAGATTAAATTAGAAATCAATAACAGAAACATCCATAGAAAAATTATAATATTTTGGAAGCAAGGTAACATACTTCTATATAGCCCATGGATCAAATTTTAAAAAATCAAAAGAGAAATTAGAAAGTACTTTGAACTTTTTTTTTTTTTTGAGATAGATTCTCGCTCTGTCGCCCAGGCTGGAGTGCAGTGGTGCCATCTCGGCTCACTGCAACCCCGCCTCCCAGGTTCAAGCAATTCTCCTGCCTCAGCCTCCCAAGTAGCTGGGACTACAGGTGTGAGCCACCACACCTGGCTAATTTTTTTTTGTATTTTCAGTAGAGACAGGGCTTCACCATGTTAGTCAGACTGGTCTCAAACTCCTGATCTCTCATGATCTGCCTGTCTTGGCCTCCCAAACTGCTGGGAGTATAGGCATGAGCCATGGCTCCCGACTAAACTTATTTTTTTAACTGATGCATAGTAGCTGTCCATATTTCAACCAAAGTGAAAACATATCAAAATTTAAAAGTATTGACTTTTAAATTTTAATCATTTTCTTTTTGGAAATCCTGGTTCATGTTCTCTCATGAAAAAGAATCTGAGTGAAAAAAAAAACAAACAAAAATGAGTACATACAATATTATTTCATTAAAACTCTAGGAAATGCAGTAGTGACATAAAAGATCATACATATAATGCATCACAGATAATAGATAACAGATGTTACATATAGATATTAGATATAGTGACAGATATAGATCAATAGTTTTATGAGGAGGATGTCAAGAAAAGACTAAAAAGAGAACTTAAAAAGGAGATCTCTGCTTGGGTATGGGCTGGACTTAGTGACTGCATCCAAAGCATATAGTATAGAAAGAAAAATAGTAAGTTTACAGTGGAGAAATCTGGCAACTATCATCTTAATGAAATGATCAACGTTTACATCAACCTGTGATCTCTCATATTGACATCATGTACCACGTAACATGGTGCACAGAGAAGGGCACCTCACCTCTTTCGATATTCCTCCCCAAGTCCCATAACCCCACTGTAATCATTAGAACACAACAGCCAAATCAAACTGAGGGGCATTCTACAAATTACCTGACCAGTACTCTTCAATTTCAGGGTCATGAAGAGCGAGGAAAAAAAAAAAAAGACCGGGCTCGGTGGCTCACGCCTGTAATCCTAGCACTTTGGGAGGCTGAGGTGGGTGGATCACCTGAGGTCAGGAGTTCAAGATGAGCCTGGCCATCATGGTGAAACCCCATCTTAAAAAAAGAAATTAAAAAAAAAAAGAAGAAGAAGAGTAAGGAAAGCCTGCCACAGGCTGGAGGAGACCAAGAAGAAATGGTGACTGAATGAAATGTAGCTTTTTTTTTTTTTTTCTTGAGAGAGGGTCTTGCTCTGTCACCTAGGCTGGAGCACAGTGGCAGCACAATCACAGTTCACTGCAATATTGAACTGGTCTCAAGTTATCTTTCCACCTTAGCCTCCTGAGTAGCTGTGACTGCAGGTGTGTACCACCACACCCAGCTAACTTATTTGATTTTTGGTAGAAACGAGTATGTTGCCCAGGTTGGTCTCAAACCTTTGAGCTCAATCCATCCTTCTGCTTCAACCTCCCAAAGTGGTGAAATTACAGGCATATTGGACCCTGGAACAGAAAAAGGACAATAGTGGAAAAACTGCTAAAATCTAATTAAAGTCTATAGTTTAGTAAATAATATTGTTTCAGTGTTAATTTCTTAGTTTTGACAAATGTGCCATGGTTATGTTAACATTAAGGGAAGTTGGGTGAAGGGTATTATCTGCAATTTTTCTGTTGCATCTAAAATCATTCAAAAACAAGTTGTTTATTTTAAACAATTTTATTTATGGATGGGCCAGCATTAAACAGTATAAAATGAGCTCCAAAAAAACCTACTGTCATCACAAATCAAATACTTAGGAATAAATCTAATGAAAGATGTGTGAAACCTGTACATTGGAAACTACAGACTATAACAGGGTCTATTTTTAAGACGTAAATATCAGAACAAGGTTCGGGTGCAGCGGCTCATGCCTGTAATCCCAATATTTTGGAAGGCCAAGGTGGTGGATCACCTGGGGTCAGGAGTTAAAGACCAGCCTGCCCAACATGACGAAACCCCATCTCAACTACAAATAGAAAAATTAGGCTGGGCGCAGTGGCTGATGCCTGTAATCCCAGCACTTTGGGAGGCTGAGGCAGGTGGATCACCTGAGGCTAGGAGTTCAAGACCAACCTGGCCAAAATGGTGAAACCCCATTTCTACCAAAGAATACAAAAGTTAGCCAGGTGTGGTGGCATGCACCTGTAATCCCAGCTACTTGGGAGGCTGAGGCATAAGAATCGCTTGAACCTGGGAGGTGAAGGCTGCAGGGAGTGGAGATCGTGCCACTGCACTCTAGCCTGGGCGACAGAGTGATATTCCATCTCAAAAAAAAAAAAAAAAAGCTGGGAATGGTAGTTCGTGCCTGTAATCCCAGCACTTTGGGAGGCCACGGTGGGTGAATCACCTCAGGCCAGGAGTTCGAGACCAGCCTGGCTAACATGGTGAAACCCCATCTCTACTAAAAATACAAAATTAGCCAAGCATGGTGGCACATGCCTGTAATCCCACCTACTTGGGAGTCTAAGGCAGGAGAATTGCTTGAACTCAGGAGGCAAATGTTGCAGTGAGTAGAGATCGTGCCATTGCACTCCAGCCTGGGCAACAGAGAGAGACTCTGCCTCAAAAAAAAAAAAAAGAAAAAAAGAGAACATCTCCTTCACCTTGGAGCAGGCAAAACATTTAAAAACAAGACAAAAGCACTAATTATAAAAGAAAAAAACCTGGATTATCTTAAAATTAAGAATTTATGCTCAAAAAAGAGGATCTGTCACAAGAATGAAAAGGCAATGCACACGAGAGAAGATATTCAAAATATAATATGCATATTCTACAGAAGGCTAATATCCAAAATATATAAACTATATGTAAACAACAATTTTATAAATAAGGAATATACTGTAGTGCTCCTCATTCACAGGGGATACATCCCAAGACTTCCAGAGGATGCCTGAAACCATGGATAGATTAAAAATTAGCTGGGCATGGTGATGCATATCAGGTACTTGGGAGGCTGCAGTGGGTGAATTGCTTGAGCCCAAGAGATCAACGTTGCAGTGAGCTATGATTGCGCCACTGCACTCCAGCATGTGCAACCAAGTAAGAACTCGACTCAAAAAAAGAGTACATATTATATAACAACACTTTTTAAAGTATAAGAACAAAAAAAACTAATATATTTGGTTAGAAGTCAGGATAGAAGTTTCCCTTGCAGGAAAGGGTTTATAGCTACTTGACCTGGAATGTTGGTTTCATTTGCAAAAATTCAAGAACTATGCATTTACACTGAAGTCAAACAGATGATCTATATAAACAAGAACACTGGCTTACCTTATGTATTCATTGAAGGTTAGCAGAATGGCTCAGGTCATCAGACTCACTCAGGGACCCAAACTGACAGAATAGTGTCACCTTGAATGCTTCTGGTTGCCATCCACAAGATAAGAGTGCCCAGGAGGGTGCTGTGTCAACACTCAAATGACCCAGCCTGGGAATCATGTGTATCACTCTTGCTTTTTGAGACAGTCTTGCTCTGCAGCCCCAGCTGGAGTGCAAATGTGTATCACTTCTGCTCACAGTTAATTCATTGACTACAACAAGCATGTGATTCCACCCTAACAGTGGGGCCAGGAAGTGAAATACTACCATGTCTAGAAATGGAGAGAATCGGAAACGTGGTAAACAACATACTTCAGTATGTTGACGATTTATATTCTTCTCAAACATACTTTTTTTTTTTTTGAGACACAGTTTCACTCTGTTACCCAAGCTGGAGTGTAGTGGGGAGATCTTAACTCACTGCAACCTCCTCGTCCCAGGTTCAAACCATTTTTGTGCCTCAGCCACCAGAGTAGCTGGGATTACAGGCACCTGCCACCATGCTCGGCTATTTTTTTGTTATATTTTTAGTAGAGATGGGGTTTTGCCATGTTGGCCAGGCTGGTTTCAAACTCTTGACCTCAAGTGATCTGCCCACTTCAGCCTCCCAAAGTGCTGGGATTACAGGCTAGACTCCATCTCATTAAAAATAAAGAAAATTAAAAAACCTAAACTTTGAGGACTTTATTTGGTTTTAGATACTTTCATTTTTTCTATCTCAGATGTATTTTATGCCTTTTCAGCCATAAAAATTGTAACAGAAATTTTCTGGCATGTGAACCAGAGCAACTCCATCTTGAATAGGAGCTGGATAAAATGAGGCTGAGATTGGGCTGCATTCCTGGATGGTTAAGGCATTTTAACTTATAGTCTGAGACAGGAGCTCAGCATAAGATACAGGTCATAGGCTGGGTGCAGTGGCTTACGCCTGTAATCCAAACACTTTGGAGGCCAAGGCGGGCGGATCACCTGAGGTCGGGAGTTCAAGACCAGCCTGACCAGCACGGTGAAACTTCGTCTTAAAAAAAAAAAAAAAAGATACAGGTCATAAAGACCTTACTAATAAACAGGCTGCAGGGAAGCTGGCCAAAATTCACCAAAACCAAGATGGTGATGAGAGTGACTTCTGGTTGTCCTCACTGCTACACTTCCACCAGTGCAATGGCAGTTTACAAATGCCATGGCAACGCCAGGAAGTTATCCTGTATGGTCTAAAAAGGGGCGGCATGAATAATCTGCCCCTTGTTTAGCATATCATCAATAAATAACCATAACAATGGACAACCAGCAGCTCTCAGGGCTGCTCTATGAAGTAGCCATTCTTTTCTTCCTTTATTTTCTTGATAAACTTGCTTTTACTCACCCAGAATTCTTCTTGCCAGAGATCCAAGAACGCTCTCTTTCCTGTAACGCGTAGAAATAGCTTTCATTGCTACCTAGCTATAAATAACTCCTTTCTGGTTCTATTAAAAACAACTTCTTACACTCACCTAACATAGACAATAGTAATTATTTTTTCTATTTGTTTCCTGAAAACTAGAAGAAAATGTCATGTGTCCAGGGAAAAATTGATCAGCATAAAACAGGATTCTCAGGGTTTATAAAAAAAGACTCACTCCTTTAAAAATCCAAAATTATGCCAAATATATTTAATTCCGGCTGGGTGAGGTGGCTCAGGTTTATAATCCTAGCACTTTGGGAGGCTCAGGTGGGTGGATCACAAGGTCAGGAGATCGAGACCATCTTGGCCAACATGGTGAAACCTCGTTTCTACTAAAAATACAAAAAATTAGCTAGGCATGGTGGCATGCACCTGTAGTCCCAGCTACTTGGGAGCTGAGGCAGGAGAATCACTTGAACCCAGTAGGCGGAGGTTGCAGTGAGCCGAGATTGTGCCACTGCACTCCAGCCTGGCAAGAGTAAGACTCCGTCTCAAAAAAAAAAATATGTCTGTATAGCTAGGCCCAGGTGGCTCACACCTGTAATCTCAGCACTTTGGGAGGCCAAGGCGGGTGGGTGGATCATTTGAGGTCAGGAGTTCGAGATCAGCCTGGCCAACATGGTGAAATCCTGTCTCTAGAAATAATTAATTAATTAATTTTTAAAAAAGATATTTAATTCCTACATCCTCTCAAATTGACTTTTTTTTTTTTTTGAGACTGGGTCTCTGTTGCCCAGGCTGAAGTGCAGTGGTGTGATTGTGGCTCATGGCAGCCTTGTCCACCCAAGTTCAAGTGATATTCCCACCTCAGCCTCTTGAGTAGCTGGGACCACAGGCTTGCACGACTACAGCTGGATATTTTATTTTATTTTATTTTACTTATTTATTTATTATTATTTTTTTGAGATGGAGTTTTGTTCTTGTCTCCCAGGGTGGAGTGCAATGGCACCATCTTGGTTCACTGTAACCTCCACCTCCCAGGTTCGAGTGATTCTCCTGACCCAGCCTCCGGAGTAGCTAGGACTATAGGCACCTGCCAACACTCCTGGCTAATTTTTGTATTTGTAGTAGAGACAGGGTTTCACCATGTTGGCCAGGCTGGTCTGGAACTCCTGACTTCAAGTGATCCATCTGCCTCGGCCTCCCAAAGTGCTGGGATTACAGGCATGAGCCAACGCACCCAGCCAACTATTTTATTTTTTGTAGAGACAGGGTCTTCCCATGTTGCCCAAACTGGTCTCAAACTCCTAGGCTCAAAGGATCCTCCCAATTCCGCCAAACAAACTGGTGAGATTACAGGTGTGGACCACCACACCCAGCCTTGCCTATTTATATGTTAACTAATCGATTAATTCTATTGTCATTTGGGAAAAGAGCTCATAAATTTAAAATCCTACTTACCTCATTCTGAGTGCAGTTTTATTCTTAAAATATCTATCCAGGAGGCTGGGCGCGGTGGCTCACACCTGTAATCCCAGCACTTTGAGAGGCCAAGGTGGGCAGATCAACTGAGCTCAGGAGTATGAGATCAGCCTGGCCAGCATGGCAAAACTCCCCTACTAAAAATACAGAAATCAGCCAGGCACAGTAGTGCACCCCGGTAATCCCAGCTACTTAGGAGGCTGAGGCAGGAGAATCACTATCCAAGAGGTGGAGGTGGCAATGAGCCGAGATTGCACCACTGCACTCAAGCCTGGGCAAGAGGGAGACTCCCTGTCTCTAAAAAAAAAAAAAAAAAAAAAAAGGAAGAAGAAGAAGAAGTCTATCCATATATCTTTACAGTGCTGTGATGGATATGAATATACTGCACTCTTTTTTTTTTTATTTTATCTTTTGAGACGAAGTTTTGCTCCTGTTGCCCAGGCTGGAGTGCAATGGCGTGATCTCGGCTCACTGCAATGTCTGCTTCCCAGGTTCAAGCGATTCTCCTGCCTCAGCCTCCAGAGTAGCTGGAATTACAGGCGTGTGCCACCATGCCCAGCTAATTTTTTGTATTTTTAGTAGAGGCAGGTTTCTCCATGTTGGTCAGGCTGGTCTCAAACTCCCGACCTCAGGTGATCCGCCTGCCTTGGCCTCCCAAAGTGCTTGTATTACGGATGTTAGCCACTGAGCCCAGCCTTCTTTTTGATTTTTTATTTTTGGTTAATCTTACATTAAATGTAAATAACCAGATTTCATATGCTTAACATTTTTACTGGCTAGATCATTACTCTAGTATATTTATTCAATTTAATCTCTGAGTAGCTAAGATTAAAGACATTTGCTTAAGTTCAAACTGAAATTTATCAATTTTTCTTTTTCTTTTTTTGGGCCAGGTGAGTGCTAAAGGTTTATCAATTTTTAAAAGGAGCTACTTATTCATTATTATTTTTTATTATTTTTCCCTGAGTTATAATTTGCTGCACACTTGAGGACATTGCTAACATTTTATGAGAATGTTATCTTCTGGGTTTTTTTTTTGAGATGGAATCGTGCTCTGTCGCCCAGGCTGGACTGCAGTGGCGAGATCTAGGCTCACTGCAACTTCCGCCTCCTGGGTTTAAGTGATTCTTCTGCCTCAGCCTCCCAAGTAGCTGGAACTATGGACGCGTACCACCATGCCCTACTAATTTTTGTATTTTTAGTAGAGACAGGGTTTCGCCATACTGGCCAGGCTGGTCTTGAACTCCTGAGGTCATGATCCGCCCGCCTGGGCCCCTCAAAGTGCTGAGATTAGAGGCGTGAGCCACCGCACCCAGCCTGAGAAGGTTATCTTCTTAAAATATTTACATTTGAGATTTCCAAGTGTGTTGCTGTGTTGCTGCGTCATGTCTATTTTTATCTAGAGGTCATCTTACTTTTCCTGATTTTAGAAATAATATGTTATTATAAACAATTCAAGTCACAGTGAAACATAAAGTAAAAAAGGTCACTCTACAGAAAGTCAACCAGTGATAAAAGAAAAACTTAAGCTGAATTAAATTTAAAAGAATTTAATTGAGCAATGAACGATTCGTGAATTGGGCAGCCTCCGGAGCCAGAATATGCTCGGAGACTACAGCTCAGCCATAAGATGCAAAGAGATGTATGGCAGAGAAAGGGAAGAGACGGACACAAAATGGGAGCAAGGTGCAGAAACAGCTTGATTGTTTACAGCTCGGTGTTTGCCTTCTTTGAACATGGTTCAAACAGTTGGCTACATTTGATTGGCTGAAACTAGGTAATTGACACGAGTGTAGGCTATGGTCTGTTTTACGCTCCACTTGTATATAGTTCACAATATACTGAGAAACCTTTAGGCTGAACTTAAAATATGTAAGGAGGCAGCTTTAGGCTAAACTTGATTTAATACCAGTCTTAACAGTTTGTGGATTATGTTTTTGTATCCTTTTCAGATATGCATGTATACATTCAGTCATTTATTTAACATTTATTAAGTGCCTGTATGTGCCAGGGGCAGTTGAAAGGCTATTGCGGCAGTTCAGATAAGAGCTCATGGTGGCTTCAACTAAGGTAGTAGAGGTGAACGTGGGGAGAAGCAGCTGGATTCAGACTTTTTTTTTGAGATGGAGTTTCACTCTTGTTGCCCAGGCTGGAGTGCAATGGTGCGATCTCAGCTCACCACAACCTCCACCTCCTGGGTTCAAGTGATTCTCCTGCCTCAACTCCAGAGTAGCTGGGACTACAGGTATGTGCCACCATGACCAGCTAATTTTGTATTTTTAGTAGAGACGGGCTTTGTCCATGTTGGTCAGGCTGGTCTTGAACTTCCAACCTCAGGTGATCCACCCACCTCAGTCTCCCAAAGTGCTAGGATTATAGGCGTGAGCCACCTCGCTTGGCCCCTACTATGTTTTGAAGATAGAGCTGACAGGGCTTGTTGACTCATAGATCTGAAATCTGGCCTATAAAAGTGGGTAAATGGGATACCATTTATAAATATAGAGAGACTATAAAAGGGGCAGATGGATTTTAGGGAGAAAATCAAGAGTTGAGTTTGGGCCAGGCTTGGTGGCTCATGCCTATAATCCCAGTGCTTTGAGAGGCCAAGGTAGGAGGATCCCTTGAGCCTAGGAGTTCAAGACTTATGAAAAATAAAAAATTAGCTGGGTGTGGTGGCCTGTAGTCCCAGACTTGGGAGGCTGAGGGAGATGGATCATTTGAGTCTGAGAGGTAAAGGCTACAGTGAGCTGTGGTTGCACCACTGTACTCTAGCCTGGGTCACAGAGAGGCCTTGACTAAAAAAAAGAGGCCGGGTGTGGTGGTTCACGCCTGTAATCCTAGCACTTTGTGAGGCTGAGGTGGGTGGATCACCTGAGGTCGGGAGTTCAAGACCAGCCTGGCCATCATGGTGAAACCCCATCTTTAAAAAAAAAAAAAAAGAGTAGGGTTTGGCTACATTAAGTTTGAGATGCTGTTAGACATCCAGGAGGAGATGCAGAGTAAGAAGTTGTTGGCCGGGCATGGTGGCTCACTCCTGTAATCCAAGCACTTTGGAGGCCAAGGCGGGCGGATCACCTGAGGTCGGGAGTTCAAGACCAGCCTGACCAACATGGTGAAACACCGTCTTTATAAAAAAAATAAATAAATAAAATAAAAAATAAAAAGAAGTTGTTGCTCAAGGGATGAGACAAGGATAGTTGCACATTTGGGAGTCACTGGAGTACAGATGTAATTTAAAGTCACATAACTGGTTGAGATCTACTGAGGAAGTGAGAGCAGATAGAGTAGACAGGAGTGTTGGGTATTCCAACATTTCAATATGGGAGGAGGAGGAAGAACCAGCAAATGAGACTACTTCGGAGAAGCTAGTGAAGTAGAAAGATAAGAAAGTGTTTTCAGAGGCAAATAGTATTCAGTGGTGTGGAAAACTTCTGAGGCATCAGGGAAGATTGTGACAGCAGGTAGCTAGTCAGGTATGAGCAGGGCGGGAGAGGGCTTTCCCCCAGTATACACCAGGAGCGTTGGGCGACCATCAGGTGATGGTCAGGCGGTTGTTAACTGTTTCTCCAAAGTAATAACTGGTCACAGTCAGGGCCAGGGAAAGGCAGTCTCTTACTAGATAGAAAACACTTGAAACTGATCAACAGCTTCGCAGTGAGATCTCATGAGTGGGGAGAAATAACACAAGATCCCAGAAGCACGCCAATGTAGAAAACCCCAAGTCAAGAGGTCAAGCCATGCACTTGGTTTCTCAAGTTGCCCACTTGGCCGTCTTGCAAGTGTACCTTCTTTCCTTTCCTTACTGTTCTAAAGCTTTTAAAATAAACTTTCCCTCTTGGCTTGAAATTTGCCTTGGTCTCTCCTGCCTATGCCCCTCAGTCAAATTCTTTCTTCTGAGAAGGCAAGAATTGAGGCCGCTGCAAGGCCATGCAGATTCGCCACCAGTAACTCCGTTACCTTCCACCAGTAACAAGATCACTGAAAGTCAGTCAGTAAATTTGTTCAAAATAGAGACCACTGGTGACTTTTGATAAGATTTCAGCGAAATAGTGGGGGAAAGGGCTAAATTGGAAAGTCTAGGGGGAGAATAAGGAAGTAGAGAAAACAAAATACTTATTTTGAAGAATTTAGCTATAAAGGGAAGCAGAGAAATGCAAGGGTAGCCACGGATGTATGTAGGGGCAAGGTATATATTTTAGTCATGTGTGCAGGTTGAGTATCCCTTATTCAAAATGTTTGCGACTAGAAGTATTTCAGATTCTGAATTTTCTGGATTTTGGAATATTTACATTATACTCAAGCATCCCAAATCCAAAATTTTGAGATTGGAAATGCTCCAATGAGTATTTTTTTTTTTTGAGTGTCATGTTGGCACTCAAAAAGATTCAGATTTTGAAATATTTTTTTCTAAAATAAAGTTTTTAATTTTTAAATTTTAATTTATTATTTTTTTTTCAGATGGAGTTTTGCTCTGTTGCCCAGGCTGGAGGGCAGTGGCACAATCTCAGCTCACGGCAACCTCTGCCTTCTGGGTTCAAGTGATTCTCCTGCCTTAGCCTCCCAAGTAGCTGGGATTACAGGTACCCACCACCATGCCCAGCTAATTTTTGCAACTTTAGTAGAAACGGGATTTGACCATGTTGGCCAGGCTAGTCTCGAACTCCTGACCTCAGGTGGTCCACTGCCTTGGCCTCCTAAAGTGCTGGCATTACAGGTGTGAGCCACTGCACCCGGCATGATTTTATATTTTCGAATTTGGGATGTTCAACCTGTATATTACTAATGGAAGTAATATATTGTTGGAGAATAATCTGTCACATTTTGAAATATGCAATCCCTTTGACCCAGCAATTTGAATTCTAGGAGATCGTGTGTGTGTGTGTGTGTGTGTGTGTGTGTGTGTGTACATACACATTGTGATGGTTGCTATTGTGTGCCAACTTGACTGGATTGAAGGATGCAAAGTATTGTTCCTGGGTGTGTCTGTGAGGGTGTTGCCAAAGGAGATTAACATTTGAGTCAATGGACTGGGAAAGGCAGACTTATCCTTAATCTGGGTGGCACCATTTAATCAGTGGTCAGAATAAAAGCAGGCAGAAGAATGTGGAAAGATTTGACTGGCTAAGTCTTCTGGCTTCCATCTTTCTCCTGTGCTGGAAGCTTCCTGCCCTGGAACATCAGACTCTCAAGTTCTTCAGCTTTTGGACTCTTGGATTTATACCAATGGTTTGCCAGAGGCTCTTGGGCTTTCAGCTACAGACTGAAGGCTGCACTGTCGACTTCCCCACTTGCAAGGTTTTGGAACTCAGAATAGCTTCCTGGCTCCTCAGTTTGCAGACAGCCTATTGTCTATTGTGGGACTTCACCTTGGGATTGTGTGAGTCAATTTTCCTAATAGACTCCCCTTTATCTATATATCCATCCTATTAGTTCTGTCCCTCCAGAGAACCCTGACTAAAACACACATGCACACTTACATACTCATATACAGTCTTAGTCCATCTGAGCTGCTCTAACAAAATATCATAGACTGGGTAATTTGTAAACAGAAATGTATTGCTTATGGTTCTGTGAGGATGGGAAGTCCCAAGATCAAGGTGCCAGCAGATTCAGTGTCTGGTGAGGGTCTGTTTTCTGCTTCAAAGATAATGATTTCTCCAGCCTGGCCAACATGGTGAAACCCTGTTTCTATTAAAAATACAAGAATTAGCTGGGTGTTGTGGTGCATACCTGTAATCCCAGCTACCTGGGAGGCTGAGGGAGGAGAATCACTTGAACCCGGGAGGCCGAGGTTGTAGTGAGCCAAGATCACACCACTGCACTCCAGCCTGGCGACAAAGCGACACTCTGTCTCAAAGAGAAAAACAACAAAAAACAAAAAGCGAACCAGCATAGTGACTCACACCTACAATTCCAGCACTTTGGGAGGCCGAGGTGGATGGATCACAAGGTCAAGAGTTCGAGACCAGCCTGGCCAACATGGTGAAACCCCATCTCTACTAAGAATACAAAAATTAGCTGGGGGTGGTGGCACATGCCTGTAATCCCAGTTACTCGGGAGGCTGAGGCCAGAGAATTGCTAGAACCCAGGAGGCAGAGGTTGCAGTGAGCTGAGATCATGCCACTGCACTCCAGCCTGGTGACAGAGCAAGACTCTTGAAAAAAAAAAATTCAAGACTTTACTATAAGACCCAATCATGTTAATAGGTGATATGATCTGCAGAGACAGCATCTTTGGGGTGGGCTTTAGGGAGGGTTTTAGTATCTTTGTGGGAGAGGGAGGGTCTATCTGATATAAATACTTCATAAATTAGTTTGTAAATGAAATAATAGTATCATATTATCAGTGAAAAAAATAAAAAGAAAATAAGGTAAAAATGCTTATAATTCTCAGATATTATCAGTTAAAAAAAAAAAAGAAAATAATATCAACATTCACTAGCCTTATGTGCCAGCCAGGTAAATGATTTACATGGATTATATCAGTTAATCCTCACAACAACTCTTTGATGTAGGTAATATTATTAGCCCCATTTTACTGATGAGCAAACTGAGGTTTAGAGAGGTTAGGATTCAAACCCAAGGAGTGAAAGAAAAGCTAAAGTTGTTAATCTGTGTTCTAAGATAGGAGTATAATGGAAGAATGAGCAGATGGAAGAGAAAGAGAAGACATAGCATCTAAATACAGAATAGGACAGAGTCCTCAAACTTTTGTTTTCCATTGAGAGGTCCTTTTCTAGTGATGGCTTTAGCTGCCGAGAAAAATCACGCCACACTGAACACATTTGTCTTTAAATAGCTTACATTCTACGTTGGAAGAACAAAGCTTTTTTTTTCCTTTTTTTAAAAAAATTAATTTAATTTTTTTTTTTTTTAAGACGGGGTTTCACCATGTTGATCAGGCTGGTCTTGAACTCCCGACCTCAGGTGATCTGCCCGCCTCAGCCTCCAAAGTGCTTGGATTACAGGCGTGAGCCACCATGCCCGGCTGGAAGAGTAAAGTTTTAAAATTTGATGAGCAGGACGCAATTTGCCCAAAAGTTCAGGACAACCACCGATGATGTCTCATGTGGCAGTAGGTTTATTTATTTGTTTTTATGTTTATTTTTATTTTTTTGAGATTGAGTCTCACTCTGTCGCCCAGGCTGAAGTGCAGTGACATGATCTCAGCTCACTGCAACCTCCGCCTCCCGGGTTCAAGTGATTCTCCTGCCTCAGCCTCCCAAGTAGCTGGGACTACAGGCATGTGCCACCACGCCCAGCTATTTTTTGTATTTTTAGTAGAGACAGGGTTTCACTGTGTTACCCAGGATGGTCTCCTGACCTCGTGATCTGCCTGCTTCGGCCTCCCAAAGTGCTAGAATTATGCATGAGACACCACATCCAGCCTTATTTATTTATTTGTTTAATTTTTTTTGAGACAGGGTCTCACTCTGTTGCCCAGGCTGGAGTGCAGTGGCGCTATCTCAGCTCACTGTAACCTCTGCCTCCTGGGTTCAAGTGATTCTCCCACCTCAACCTCCCAAGTAGCTGGCAGTACAGGTGCCCACCATAATGCTGGGCTAATTTTTGTAGTTTTAGTAGAGACAGGGTTTCACCATGTCGGTCAGGCTGGTCTCAAACTCCTAGCCTCAAGTAATTCACCCTCCTCGGCCTCCCAAAGTGTTGGGACTACAGGCATGAGCCACTGTGTCCAGCCTTATTTTATTTTATTTTTTTTACTTCTTTTTATTTTTATTTTTTTAAGTTGATCAAATTCAGATGGGATGACAGCCTTATTTTATTTTTGAGATGGGGTCACCTTGGCTGGACTGCCATGGCAGGATCATAGCTCACTGTAGCCTTCATCTCTCAGGCTCAAGCAATCCTTCCTCCTCAGCTTCCTGAGCAGCTGGGACAGTAAGTGCACACCACCACACCCTGCTAATTGTTTTTTATTTTTTGTAGAGACAGGATCTCACTTTGTTCCCCAGGCTGGTCTTGAATTCTTGGGCTCAAGAGATCCTCCCTCTTCAGCTTTCCAAAGTGTTGGGATTATGGGCGTTAGCCACTGTACCCAGATGGTTAGTTTCAAATAAATGGTACATATAGCAAATTTTATCTGAGGAGTGAAGTAAAGATTAGTTGTGTCCATCTCCAGATTGGCTTGACCCCTTCAAGGCTACTTCTCATTCCTACAAAGGACAGCAGGATTCATGTAAAAGAGTATCCCTATATTTGCTATGCAATTGATGATCTAGATTTGGAGTGCTTTGCATTGCCTGATTGTCTTCTCTTTCTTTGTATTCCTATATTTGCTATGCAATTGATGATCTAGATTTGGAGTGCTTTGCTTTGCCTGATTGTCTTCTCTTTCTTTCCTCCCAAAACGTATGACTGAGTCTAGTTATGAGAAAACAGTGGACAGTGGACGTACACACCTGATATTTAGGGGAGATGGTGTATCCAGTGTGTAACCTTACATCAGATTATTCATAAGAAGATTCAGGAGGCTAGACACGGTAGCTCAAGGTGGCAATCCCAGCACTTTGGGAGGCCTGGCGGGGGGTGTGGATTACTTGAGGTCAGGAGTTTGAGACCAGCCTGGCCAACATGGTGAAACTTAGTCTCTACTAAAAATACAATATATATATATATCTATAGATATAGATATAGATATATATCTCCAAGCACGGTGGTGCATGCCTGTAGTCCCAAATACTCAGGAGGCTGAGGCATGAGAATTGCTTGAACCTGGGAGGCAAAGGTTGCACTAAGCTGAGATTGCACCACTGCACTTCAGCCTGGGCTGAAAAAAGAAAAGAAGACTCAGAATAACAACAATAAAACTATATAGTAGGTACAGAGAGAGTGAAAACAAATATGGTAAAATACTAAAACTTGGGGAATCTGAGTGAGGAGGACATGAGAATTCGTGCAACTTTTCTGTCACTTGAAATTATTTGAAAATTAATATAGAACACATTCATATTTATAATAAACATAAAATATATGTCTACACAAAAACTTGTACACTAATGTTCATAACAGCATTATTCTTTTTTTTTCTTTTTTTCTTTTTTTTTTTTAATTTTAAAATAGAGACGGGGTTTCACCAGCCAGCTGGTCCCGAACTCCTGACCTCAAGTGATGCACCCGCCTCAGCCTCCCAAAGTGCTGGGATTACAGGCGTGAGCCACCATGCCCGGCCAAGAGCGTTAATCATAATAGCCAAAAAGTGAAAACAAAAAATATACAACTGAAATAAACAAAATTTTATATCTAAAATTTTATGTATCTAAATGATCAAATACTGTTTAACAGTAAAAAGTAGATATAGGCCACGCATGGCGGCTCACGAGTGTAATCCCAGCACTTTGGGAGGCCGAGGCTGGTAGATCACTTGAGGTCAGGAGTTCAAGACCAGTCTAGCCAACATGATGAAACCCTGTATCTACTAAAAATCCAAAAATTAGCTGAGTGTGGTGGTACACACCTGTAATCTCAGCTACTTGGGAGGCTCATGCAGAAGAATCGCTTGAACCTAGGAGGCAGAGGTTGCAATGAGCCAAGATAGCACCACTGCACTCCAGCTAGGGCAAAAGAACAAGACTCCATCTCAAATAATAATAAGAAGAAAGTAAATACAGATACATACATAGATCAACCTTGCTTAACAGGTTGCTATGAAAAAACTATATAGAGGCCAGGCACGGTGGCTCATGCCTGTATTTCCAGCACTTTGGGAGGCCAAGCCGGGCAGATCATGAGGTCAAGAGATCGAGACTATCCTGGCCAACCTGGTGAAACCCTGTCTCTACTTAAAAAATATAAAAATTAGCTGGGCATGGTGGCATGCGCCTGTAGTCCCAGCTACTCTGGAGGCTGAGGCAGGAGAATTGCTTGAAACCAGGAGGCGGAGGTTGCAGTGAGCTGAGATCGTGTCTCTGCACTCCAGCCTGGCACCTGGCGACAGAGCGAGACTCTGTCTCAAAAAAAAAAAGAAAACACTATATAGATGAACTTTAAAAACATGCTAAGTGAAAGCAGCCAGTCACAAAAGACCAAATATTGGCTGGGCACAGTGGCTAATGCTTATAATCCCAGCCCATGGGGAGGCCGAAGCAGGCAGATCATTTGCGTCCCAGAGTTCAAGACCAGCCTGGGCAACATGGTGAAACTGTGTCTCTAAAAAAAAAAAAATCCCTCCCAAATTAGCTGAGCTTGGTGGCACACACCTGTAGTCCCAGCTACTCAAGAGGCTGAGGTGGGAGGACTGCTTGAGCTCAGGAGGTAGAGGCTGTGGTGAGCCAAAATTGCACCACTGCACTTTAGCCTGGGCACCAAAGCAAGATTGTCTTAGGAAAAAAAAAAAAAAAAAAAAAAGATTACATGTTGTATAATTTTATTTATGTGAAATGTCCAGAATAAGAAAACACATAGAGAAAAAAATAGATTTGTTGTTGCCAGGGGATGAGGAGATAGGGAATGGTGAATAATTGCTGATGGTTATGGGTTTCTTTCTGAGGTAATGAAAATGTTCTAAAAGTGATTGTGGTGATGGTTGCACAACTTTGTGAATATACTAAAACCCCTGAAGTGCACATTTTATTATTTTATTATTTTTTAACAGTACTGAGTTTTACTAACGATAGTAGAAAAGCTAATATAATCAAATTCCTTAAATGATAGTAAGAAAACCTTCCAGGCAGGGCATGGTGGCAGGTGCCTATAATCCCAGCTACTCGGGAGGCTGAGACAGGAGAATTGCCTGAACCTGGGAGGCGGAGGTTGCAGTGAGCTGAGATCGCGCCACTGCACTCCAGCCTGGGTTACAGACTGAGACTCTGTCTCAAAAAAATAAAGAAAGAAAGAAAACCTTCCATGATGCCAGAAGTCCCCCCGACCACCAACGAAGACCACCAACGATCTGTTGAGTAACATTCTCTACTTGGAGGCTCCCAACTGACACTAGGTAGGAAAGGCCTTGGTGCCCTTTAACCATAACTAGCCCGCGGCAGAATGCTCCCTTGGACAGACCCCTCACTCACTCCAAATGCTAGGTGGGGAGGAATTTACATGCCTAGGCCAGGTCTGGACCAGCCCCAGTCCTATGGTACAGAGAAGAACAGTGGCATCTAAAGAGCTTGGAAGAGTCCAAAGCCAGCTTATTTAACACCAGTAACAATTTTACCTCTACAATGAGGGCTAACATGCATCCAATTCCAGTTCCTCTTTGCCCATCTAAGTAACTCCAGAGGTGGTACTAAGCCTGGCCCACTCACACAATCTAGGACAGAGCAATAGTCAGACATCTCAGTGGGCCCAGCTTTCCACTGATAGAAATGACTGAGAACAGCACTCGGGGAGCCTCTGTCCACATTAAAAAGAAGCATCTAAGAGGGGTTACTGCCAACCATCTTTGTTGCTGTGCTTTGAGAAACAGAAGTCAAATCCTACTTCCCTTTAAAGAGCTCTAGTTGCTATGAGAACCAATTCCAGCCCCAACTAGAGCCCCAAGACTTAGAAGGATACGGGGCCAGGAGGAGGCTCCAGGGTGTCTCAAGAGCAGCCACACTTCTCTGTCAAGGATGTATTCATATAGTGAATACTCATCTTATGTTTGTCATCCTGGACCACCAGGGAGAAGAGAATGACCCTGGTGGGACTGCAGGTCTGAAAGAGCCAAGGACAGCTCAGTAGGCATTCCGCTCTTACAGCACTCAAAGTTGAATTGATGAAGCTCGCTGTTGAGGGCCAGGCAGTCCCCTGACAGTAAGGGAAGCTGAAAGTCTTGCTGCAACAATACACTCACCGCAGGCAGCTCTGTGAAGGTTCACCTTGCAATCCTGCAGATGACAGAGCTGCTCTGCTGGAAACATATACTGGCCATGGTCTATCTCCCCATGACTCTGGCCCAGGATCCCCAAAGTCAGCTGCTCCACACCAAGGATAAAGCACCTCTGGACATAAGGCAGGTGAAACAGAGGTGGCTGTGTGGGGGACAAAGTCATGAGCAGCAACTCTATATCTCACTTGCCTTTGATTCTGGAATGCTGGTTCAGGCTGGCATCAGCGGCATCAGTAGCTGGAATCTTTTCCTCTGTTAAGAGGGTGGGCACCACCTCCATCTGAAACAGTGGATCTTCAATAATGATCCTCATTCTGACTGGCAGGATGAAAAGATAATGGAAAAGAGCCCAAGAGGAATCTTTGCAGTACAGTGTGTGGCGGGGAGGGTTGATGGTTTCTAACTCTAGAACAAGCTCAGTGGCATGGGGGGGCAGTGGGCACCCAAGCCCATAGCTGTAACAAGGAAACCTCCAAGAAGGGAACTGCCTCAAAACACACAAGCCAGTAGCTGTGTAGGAACTGGGAGCTTTTGGATGTGAGAGTAAAACCATGTTGCCAGGCACAAAAGATCTTATTTAAGTAGAAAGGCGGCATCCACTGGGGACAGTCAAATGTCTCTACTTAGCTAAAACACATGCCAGAGACCCAGAGCCAAGAGCCCAGGAATAGGCCAAGAGCTGCCACTCCTCCCACTGCCAACCTCCTCCACGCGCCTGCTTTCAGATGAAGTGTACACTTTAAATGGGCAAAGTTTATGGTATGTGAAATGTATCTCAATAAAACTACAGAAGAAAAATAAATGTCACACATGCAACCTAAAGTAAAAGCATAAAGTTTTCTAGGCCAGTGGCATACAGGCAGACAAACTGAGAAGAGAGAAACTCTGAAAGTTATTTATTTATTGAAACAGGGTCTCGCTCTGTTGTCCAGGGTGGAGAGCAGTGGTGTGATCTCGACTCACCGCAACCTCTGCCTCTCGGCTTCAAGTGATTCTCCTGCCTCAGCCTCCAAAGTAGCTGGGATTACTGGTGCGCCACCACACCCAGCTAATTTTTTTTTTTTTGGTATGTTTGGTAGAGACGAGGTTTGACCATGTTGGCCAGGCTGGTCTTGAAATCCTGACCTCAAGTGATCCTCCCACCTCGGCCTCCCAAAGTGTTGGGATTACAGGTGTGAGCCACTGCGCCCTGCCTGAAAGTCTTCTATTAAGCAAAAAGAGCCACTACATGAGTAGTTTTTTAAAAAGACCAAAAGCCGTGTGACCAAGTGACATAGCTTCCCTTCTGTCTGGCTAGGTCTCATTTCCAACTTAAGGTCCCATTTCCCTGAAGTAGCACTGGAGGCAAAAAATAGTTAGATGGTTAAAGAGCTGGCTGTAACTAACTTGTCCAAAGTCACACAGCTTATAGATCTGGATTTGAACCCAGGTAGCCAGCCTGCCTGAGTGTGAATCCAGATTTATAACCTGTGTGACTTTGGACCAGTTACTTAACCTCTCTGTGCTGTTATAAAATGGGGATACTTGATTGATTTGTTGTGAAGAATAAAAATAATCTTTGAAACGTGCTTCAAAAAGCATCTGTTGCTTATTGGAATTCATTTGAAGTTGACTGTGTGTTTTTTTTTTAAAGCCTCCCATTAGGATGTGCTTTCTTTTTTAGAAGGCCCCAACCCATTTCATCCTCCCATTTATCAGTGATCACTTCTTTGTTGCATGACACCTTCAACTAATCAGACACCAGGTAGCAGTTGATCTAATGCTGACAAGCCCAGTCCTACTCCCCTTCTCTGATATTTATTTTCTGCCATTGTGAGAACTACAGAACATGGCTCAGTTAAGGTTGTTTTCAAAGGCTAAGGCTGTTGCTGTCATTCCTTCACACTCTCACAGATTGACTCCAATTGCACAAGCATCTTGGTTTCCCATCACCCTCCAGACTGGGTGAGCAGACAGGAGCTTAGGAAGGCCTAATCAGAGAATGGATGCTCATGTCATGCTAAGAATGTGCTAGCCACTGTATGGGAATGATTTCATTTCATTTTCACGAAAACCTCACCTTATAGACTATTTTTATCCTCTTTTCACATGAGGAAATTAATGACCAGAAAAGCTACTTTGTCAAGGTCACACCACTACTAAGAAATGGAGCCAGAATTCCAACCAAGCTCTGTCTTCAGATTCTATTAACTGCCATATTATATGGTCTGCCCCTCCCTAGAATGTAAAAGAATTTACAGCTAAGGCCCTCTTTCAGGGGAGCCCAAAGCCACAGAGGTCAGAAATTGTGTCTTAGCTATCTGTGTGTCCTCGGTGCCTAGGACACTGCCTGCCATGTGATAGGAACTCAGAATGTTTGTCTAGCTGCTTAACTCTGCATGGAACATGTCATGTAGAATTAAATGAATCCTCCAGTTGTAGAGTCTATTTTCTACTTGTAATACAATTTATTATTTATTTATTTATTGAGATGGCATCTCAGCTCTGTTGCCCAGGCTGGAGTGCAGTGGTGCGATCTTGGTTCACTGCAACCTCTGCTTCCCAGGTTTGATGGATACTCCTGTCTCGGCCTCCTGACATGCCTGGCTAATTTTTGTATTATTATTATTTTTTTTGAGACGAAGTTTTGCTCTTGTTACCCAGGCTGGAGTGTAATGGCATGATCTCGGCTCACCGCAACCTCTGCCTCCGGGGTTCAAGCAATTCTCCTGCCTCAGCCTCCCCAGTAGCTGGGACTACAGGCACGTGCCACCATGCCCAGCTAATTTTTGTATTTTTAGTAGAGACAGGGTTTCACCATGTTGGCCAGGATGGTCTCGATCTCTTGACCTTGTAATCCACCCGCCTTGGCCTCCCAGAGTGCTGGGATTATAGCGTGAGCCACTGCACCCGGCCAATTTTTGTTATATTTTAAAAAAACTTTGTAATAAGTTTTTATTTTTGTATTATATCTATTACAGTGCTTGAAACCTAAAGAAATACATTTTCTCTTCAAGTTTGGATGTGCATATAAATATTTTTCTGGACTCAGCACACTCAATGTCATGGTTTCTTGGCCTATGTCTGCTCTGAAATCAAGCTATATCTGTCTACTCAGGGGCCCTGAGAACATGGAAAATAGAGTTTACAGTTATTAGAAAAATAAAAGCAAATTAATTTGCAAAGAAAAGCCAGTGAGGAGGATTTGATTCATCTTCCAAGGGTCCATGGCTGGTAACCCAAGTCATTCTTGGGGGATATCCAGTTTCTTGAGTGGCTTGGACTCCATGCCCTTTCCCTCTTTAATAGGTTAATCAAAGGCAATTTCCACAATAGCTGGTTTAAAAAACCGATACCTAACTCCAGGGTCTGAGGGTTCATGAAAATACGTGATTTTTTGTTTGTTTATTTTGAGATGGAGTCTCGCCCTGTCACCCAGGTTGGAGTGCAGTGATGCAATCTTGGCTCACTGCAACCACTGCCTCCCGGGTTCAAGAGATTCTCCTCCTGTAATCCTAGCTGGGATTACAGGCACCTGCCACCACGCCTAATTTTTTTTTTTTGTATTTTTAGTAGAGATGGGGTTTCACTGTGTTGGCCAGGTTGGTTTTAAACTCCTGACCTCAAGTGATCCGCCCACCTCAACCTCCCCAAAGTGCTAGGATTACAGGCGTGAGCGACCTCACCCAGCCGTCATTTTTGTATTTTTAGTAGAGACAAGGTTTTACCTTGTTGGCCAGGCTGGTCTTGAACTCCTGACCTCAGGTGATCTGCCCGCCTTCGACTCCCAAAGTGCTGGGATTATAGGCATGAGCCACCAAACCCGGCCAGTTTTCTACTTATAAGACAATTTAGAGGGGCTTAGGGTCACAGAGATCTTAGTGGGAATTTGGTAGCTATGTGATCTTGACAAATGTATTTAAATCATCTGAGTCTTGTGTCCCTAATTTGGAAAATGTGGTAAATATCTACTCATAGCATTATTATTTGGATGCAGTGAAATGATGCTGCAATGATAAACATATAGTACATACTCAATGAATATTAGCTGTTATTATTGCCTCCCTTATCCATTCTTCCAAATAGGTCTTTGTGACGAGTCAACCATGAGTTAGTTCCCAACTCAAAATAAGTGAAGCAGAAACTGGGACTCGGAGTGGAACTAGCATTAAATTGGAAAGTGGGAAACTTGTCTCCTGGCTTTGTTGCCCTTTCTCTATCCAGCAACTATGTAATCTTGGTCAAGTCACCTTATTTGCCTGGGCTTCCAATTTCATAATTAAGAGAATTCACAGAATTGATCTCTGAAGTCTTTAGGATTCTCTGAACCCATACATCTGAGACTAAGATTATGTCGAGGAATTATTACTCTTGGCTTGGTTGTTTTTTAAACAAATTAACGTGGGGTGGTTGGAAAATACATTCATTATTTACTCATTTTAGAATTACACGTTGTTCATTTATTTGAAACTGAACTATACTTCCTCCAAACACGATAGAAACTTGGTTAAAGGCTGCAAAAGACTCAAACTCGCCACCTAGCGGCGAAGAAAGGAAGTTTCAGGTGACACAATATGTCCTGCTATCACACGTGAAGGATGGTTGTCCATAGCCATTTTTTATCTCGTATTAGTCCTCTCCCCTCATACTCAGGACATTATTATGTATTATGTACCCAGAAACTCAATACTTCCTAGCGTGTTCATTTGACAGTACTTTTTTTTCCCCCGAGACGGAGTCTCGTCATGTCGTCCAGTCTGTAGTGCAATGGCACGATCTCGGCTCACCGCAACCTCCGCTTCCAGGGTTCAAGCGATTCTCCTGCCTCACCTTCCCGAGTAGCTGGGACTACAGGCGCACGCCACCAAGCACAGCTAATTTTTGTAGTTTTAGTAGAGACAGGGTTTCACCATATTGGTCAGGCGGGTCTCGAACTCCTGACCTTGTGATCCGGCCTCCTAGGCCTCCCAAAGTGCTGGGATTAGAGGCGTGAGCCACCACACCTGGTCGACAGTACTCTTAAGCCAATGAAATAGTGTGGACGTTTGAGAATTGTGGAAAGATCAATATTTGAAGATTGGCGTGGTGGGTTACAGTGAGGGGAGGGGAAGGTGACTTCCTACCTTTGCATTTGCATTTCAAGCCACCCGTACCCGAGGCCCACCCAGTCCATCTGTGTATGGGTAGATACGAGATTCCGCCATTCCACCAGTGGCTGGTGCAGAGAACCAGGACCACCACCTTTGAAAAGACCTAAATCAATACACCAATGGGATTCCTGATTCAAGTATTTAACGACTTTGCTTTACTTACTACAGTAATTAAGTCTTCAAACTTAAATTTAAATTTCTAAAAGCAGGAATGCACTGTCCTTAATCTTAAACACCAAAGGTAGGGGGAAGAAGACAGAATCCTAGGGTACTAGGCCTACTGGTACAGGGCGATCTCTTCTGCTTTTTTTTTCTATCCCACTTCTTTTCCCTGTCTCCTTTCGTTCCGCTTTCTTCTCTCTTCTAGATCTCTTCGAGGTAACAGTTACAAAATTAAGACCGACATTACGTTTAAATGTCACAGAAAGTGCTCTGTGCAGCGTGATTCAATTATTCCAAGAGGTTTGGTCATCGAAAATATTTCTCTTCCAGCCCTTTCCTGAAACCTGAAATTAAAGCACTTCCAATAGACTGCTTTAAGTATTCCTAATTGTCTGTTTTTTGAAATATTAAAATCATTCTCACTTGAGCACAATATTCCGAAATTCCTTGAGAATTTCGCCTACGATCAGTCTTGCTAGTAGAAACCTATATATATATTTCTATACATTTATATATATATTTTAATTTAAAACGTTTGATTTCCACTTTTTACGGGGTTTCCTAATGTTGGCAAAGTCTCCGAATGACTTAATAACGTGTAACCACTTCACCTTTGAAAACCTTAGACCTCAGTGCCTCCAAGGGCATCCGGGCATTTATTCTTATTTCTGCTTCTTAAGCAGGCTCTGGGAAGGAGCAGTTTCGACCGAGAAGTTCAGAGCAGCAGTTACTACGGAACCTGCAACAGTTGGTGCCAAGCGATAGGCAGGTTGGAAGTGATAAACGGGGCTGGCGTAAAAAACAAAAAGCCCCGGGGAGGGCAGGGGCAGCCGTGGCCTTGGGAGAGCGTGCGAAGGCGGCGCGGGGCCGGCGGGGCTGAGCTTCGGCCGTGGGAAGGCGCCGTCCCGAGCGGCCAGAGGCGACGGCCGCCGCAGAGTAGGGGAGTAGGACGGCGGGACCGCAGCCCGGCTGGCTGCGGGCGGCGCGCGGGACGGGCGCGAGGGCCCAAGCTGCCCCGGGGCCACCGCGGGGCCACGGCGAGGTGAGGCCGGCCCTGCCCCCGCACCGCCCCCGGCGGGAGGCGCGACGCCCGGGCCGCGGGTGCGTGCGCGGCCCCGGGCGACGCGGCTGGGCGTGCGCGGGGCCGCGGCGGAGGCAGGGCCGGGCGGGCGGCAGAAGATGGCGAGGGTGTGTAGGCGGCAGCAATGCTCCGTTGAGAGACGCGGCTTTCGGCAAGAACTGGATTCTTGGCGCCACAAGCTCATTCACTGTGTAGGTGAGACCCTCCGCCGGCCGCCGCGGGCCCTCAGGCCACCCCTCCGCCGGCCGCCCCAGACGAGGGAGGGAGCCGGAGAAGTGGCAATTGCTACTCCGGCCCGCCCGCCCTCTTAGGCTCGAGCGTCCCCCTCCCCCATCCCCCGGAGTGCGAGCGCGCGCGACCTCCCGGCGGGCTCCCCCGCTCCGCCGAGCGCGCGCCGGCCCCTCCCCTCCGCGCGCCTCCCCGGGGCGGGCTCTCGGCGGGAGCGTGTGTTCCTCCCTCTCCCGCTCTTTCTCCCCGCCCACTCGCTCCCCCCTCCCCGCTCCCGCCCCTGCTCCCGCTCCGGCTCCGGTCCCGCCGCCGTGGCGCCGCTGCCAGCTTATTGTGGCGACCCGCCCCGCGGCGTTGCCGCTGCACTGGGGGTGGCGCGAGGGGCGCGGGCGTGCGCAGCTCCCACCCGCGCTCCGGCCGCCCCCGTCCTCCTCCCGCGCCACCCCTCCCCCACGCGCGGGGCGCGCTCCCAGCCCTGCGTGCACGCGCGCGGGCGGCAGGCTGGCGCCCGGCGCTCGGGCGTGTGCGAAGCGTGAGGTGGAGATGGGGGCGGAGGGAGCCAGAGCTGTCACAGTCCCCGGGTGCGCCTGACCGTGCCGAGTGGGGTGTCATGGCCGCGGGGGGCAGCGGCTGCACTTCCTCTGCGGGCGGCGGCGGCCGGGGAGTTAATCCTCGACGCACGGGTCGGTGTGTGCGTATTTGTGTTCGATGTCGTGCGGCGGGGAGGAGGGGGTGGGACCGGGTCCGAACGAGGAGCCCCGGCGGGGGTCGCTCTGGTTCCCTCCCGGGGATTGGCCGAAGCCGCAGCCTCGCCCGTTGCTCCGTCCGCCCCAGCCTCCCGGAGCTTGGGCCGCCCTCGGGTGGCTTTTCCTTGCGGGCCGGAGGGAGCGCGGACGGGGGCGCTCCGGGAGGGGCCGGGCGGCCGAGCTGCGCCTCTCACACTGTGTGTTTTGTCTGTTTTTCTCTCCCAAGGTCCCGTTTCCCTCTGTGCGGCGGCCGGCGGGACCATAAGGGCTTAACTCATATATTTAACCCCCCTCCAAAAAGTAAGTGGCCCGTGTGGTGTCTCCGCTCCGCCCGCCGCCCCCTAGCCCCAGTCCATCCTTGTGTCTGACTCTCCTGTCCTCCAGCATTGTTACTTCCCGGTCTTTGCTTCGGTGCTGCCGGTGTGTGGGGAGATGCCCTCTCGTCGTCCTCTGTCCCCCACGCCCAGTCCTCGGGGAGGCACAGAATTCCAGCCCCTTCTCCCCCAGGGCAATATTCTTGGGAGCCAGGTCTTCTCCGGCAGAATCTACGAGATTCTATCCATTCGCTTGGGCCCCTCATCCCCTCCTTCCAGACAGGGTTTCGTTGGAAGGAATTATGCAAATCCTGCTTTCTGGTGTCCATTCAGCGGCAATTTCATGCGGTGAGAAGTTCTCTTTGTTGTGCGAGGGGGAGAGCAGACACTGATTTAATAGACATATCTGTTGGGGGGAAGGGTGGAGGGGTTGTGGAGAGGCTCAGTTTGGAAGAATTACAGCACTTGGTTAGCTCAGTGTCTTTGTGTTTGAGCCTTCTGGCTTGACAGGAGGGTCTGCCCTTTGCAATGTCCCACAAGAGATGTTTTTGATAATAGATTAAAAAGCAAAACTGAAACTTTAAACAAGTGAAAAATCAGGTAACCTTTACTTAAAGAATATTAGCCTTTCCATTTCTGCAGCGTTTCATTACGAAAACATATAACGTGAGTTTTGGTAAGGATTTAGACTGTAACACCATAATTAATATAGGCAACAATGCTTTAGGGTATCTGATATCACTTTGGTTGTCCAAAGGTTAAAAGTACATTTTCATACATACGCTTGTGCAAATAATAAAGGCATGAGTCAGTTTTTTGGTATAATTCGTCTCATGAATATATTTTAAAATTCCCCTCCTGCCAATCCAGGACTAGTGCTGCCCTCCAGGGAACAGTCTTTTGGCTATCAGTTATCCTGCACTCTGCTCTATCTTTGCTTGTTTTATTCTTTCAAACCTATTACACATTTACTAAAATGTTACATCGGTTTAAGTACTTTTTGAATAACATGTTATTTCGGACCATCGTAGAAGAGAGCATATAGCAGGTTTTCAAAAGCTTGAAATTTATGGGTTTTTAGAATTGTGGGTTAATATAAAATGCTGGAATTGTTTTGAAGAAGTTTTAGTTCTTGTATGTTTTGCGTTTCTTCGTGATTGGCTTTTTCAGCAGAGCTTTCTAGTCTTTGAAAGATTTTAAAATTTATAATGTCCTGTCCTGTTAATTTTCTAAGTTCATGTTGCTATAGGTTAGATGGTTTTAATTAGTTGTGTGTCTTACTCTAATTCTGTTTGCTTTTAATCTTGACCTCCTGCCTCAGGACCCCATTTTATCAGTCATTGCTAGTTAGTGGTTAGTTACTGCTGCTTGACAAGATGTATTTTTGTTTTTATTTTTTTGAGACGGAGTCTCGCTGTTTCACCCAGGCTGGGGTGCAGTGGCGTGATCTCTGCTCACTGCAGCCTCTGCCTCCAGGGTTCAAGCAATTCTTCTGCCTCAGCTTCCCAAGTAGCTGGGACTACAGGTGTGTGCCACCACGCCTGGCTAATTTTTATATTTTTAGTATAGACTGGGTTTCACCATTTTGGCCAGTCTGGTCTCGAACTCCTGAGCTGGTGATCCTCCCGCCTCGGCCTCCCAAAGTGTTGGAATTACAGGTGTGAGCCACTGTGCCTGGCTGTCTTTTTAATTTTTAACATTGTGACTGATAAATTATATCTGTAAATATCTCAATGGAAAATCAAAATTTGGATTCACTTTTTAAAGGCAAATTTTAATCTGATGATCAAATTTCTTAAAGCATACTTTAAACTCCAAATTTACACTTTAAAGGTAGTAAAGTTCAGAAGATTAGAGTCAAGAGTGCAGAGCAATATTTTAATCTCAGCAGTAACATATTCATAGTCTCCCAGCTAAAATCAGTAGGGCCTCATGTTTTCTCTTTTATTATATGTAATTTTCTTCTTTAAGAGGAGCATTCTAAGGCCAGACGTGGTGGCTCACGCCTGTAATCCAAGCACTTTGGAGGCCAAGGTGGGCGGATTATCTGAGGTCGGGAGTTCAAGACCAGTCTGACCAACATGGTGAAACACCGTCTTTAAAAAAAAAAAAAAAGAGCATTCTAAGTAAATTAATTCTAGTGTTAAGAACTTTCTATATTTAAAAGGACTGGCAGTGATCCATATACCTTTCAGAAGGTAACTTGTTTACTTCCAGATGTAATAATTCCTCATTTAATGGATTTGGTTCTAAACAGTTAACCCATTTGATTCTCTTGACTGATTATCTTAATACTTTAGGGTCATTTGGGTTTTGTAAGGTATTTAATTTACAGAACTTTGGATTAAAAATTAATTCTCAGTCATTTCTAAAATCGAATTCTGCCTTCTGTTAATAGTTTTTTGGAGTGTGGGGCAGGTCGTGGTGGTGGCAGCAGTGAAGTTGGTGCTTAAATGATTCGGTTTAGTTGAAATGGAGTTAGTCCTGAGTTCAGACAGTCATTTTGATCAAGATGGTTATTTGGTTACCAGGTGATTATTAAGGATTCCTCTGAGACTAAGGTGATCAGCCTAGATTCCAGGAAGGTCTAGGCTTTCTCTGCGCCTGATATGATGTAACCTATTGCTCCGCTGCACCTTGCCCTTGCCATATTTTCAAGAAGCTCTTCCTAATGTGGGGAAAGTTGTGGTGATTTCAGCTTAGCTCTAGCTTGGTTAAAAATAGGACAGCAGATGAGTCTCTTTGACTTTCAGAAAGTTATTTCAGATTGCCCTAATTTCCTCAAATGTGCTTGTAGCTGGAGCAATCCTAGGGAGTGTTTGAATAATGCCATTTTTTTAGTCTTATGGGACTACACAGGATGACCTGGAATTTCTTACATAGTGAGAATTGGTTATTTGATGCCACTTTTATTTTTATTTAAATTTCTTTGTAGAGACAGGGTATCCTCCTGTCTCAGCCTCCCAAAGTACTAGGATTATAGGCATTAGCCACCTGCTTGTTGGAAGTTGCCCCTTCAGAGTACCTGCCTAATCACTTGATGCTG
This sequence comes from Plecturocebus donacophilus, assembly GCA_004027715.1. Taxonomy (NCBI): domain Eukaryota; kingdom Metazoa; phylum Chordata; class Mammalia; order Primates; family Pitheciidae; genus Plecturocebus; species Plecturocebus donacophilus. The sequence continues at coordinate 4,044 of PVKP010022627.1, read as the reverse complement.
TCCTGAGGATGAAGGGCAGTTAGGGGTTTACTTCATTTAAATAAGTATCTGTCTTTTAGCAGACAGTGCGGGCAAAGTTATTGGGAAAGCTGCCCCAACCTTCAGGAACTTTTATACTTTAGAGAAAATGTAATATATTCAGTTATTGTACAAGACATAGTGTGTCATATGATGGTGCTAGGGGTGTTTAGAAGTGAAAGAAATCTCTCCTGAGATGATGATGGAAGATTTAATGAATAAGGTGGTAGATTTTTGCTTAATTCTGGTGAATATGGAAAAGGCATTCCATTCATGAGAAATGACATGAGCAAAAAAGGACAGCAATGTTGTCAATTTAAATAATAGTTCGTGATTAGTTTAAGAGGCATACACAGGATAGCTTTGCAAAGGTAGGTTGTAGGATTTTCTAATGCAGGTTAGAAGGTGGAGACTTTTTGTTAGGCAAGTTGCCGTTTGCAATACATTTCTTTCCTTAGCTCAGGGGAGGAATGTTTCCTTTAGCTAAGGATTTCATTGTGGAACTCTACAAAAATGACACAGATTCCTTTTTAAACCACTTTTACAGAACAATATTATCCACAAAAGTATTGTCTTCTAAGCAAGATCATTTGGAGGCTATGCCTTCCATTGCTATTACAAACCTGTTTTTGGAATACCTTTAGGATTGACAAATTTTCATCCTTGGAAGTTAGATTTGGTATATTGAAAAGAGTATTTGCTGAGAAGTGTGGCAGTTAAAGGTGTATATTAAATAATGGATTGGTTTTCTTCCCTGGTTTGCAGACTAGGTTGGAAAGCTCAGCAGAGGGGTTTGATTTGTTTCGATGTGACTCTGAACCTCTCTCTTGATTCGTATTTCCTTTAAGTCTGTCCATCTGTTGTATGGAATCCCAGTTTGTGATATTGGATAGATGCAAATAAGCAAAGCTGTTATTTTTCGTAGTTGCAAATGAAAAACTTAACATCACTACTGTATAAATTATCTTGTAGTCTGTGTTTATTTTAAAGTTCTTTTTACTATTCCATACACTTGCACGTTGTTTTGGAAATAAAATCCAGTATAAACCATTCGCTCATTTTATTGACCATTCTTTGTATTCAGCAGGTATCCTATGTACAGTGGTCCATACCTTGAATTTTTTTTCACTTTTAGTATAATTATAATTCGAATAAACAAAAAACCACTAAATTGTTATGGTATGTGAATTATAATTTTGTTTATTCAAATACAAGGTGGTGTATATATCATCACTGTCTAATTCCAGAATATTTTTATTTTTTTCAGTAATGGGGTCTTGCCATGTTGCCCAGGCTGGTCTTGAACTCCTGGGCTCAAGTGATCTTCCTGCCTCAGTCTCCCAAAGTCCTGGGATTACAGGTGTGCGCCACCTCACCCACCCTCAAACATTTTGATTTCCTAAAAAAGAAACCCCATATCCCTAGGCAGTACATTCCATTCCTCCTATGACCCAGCTCTTGGCAGTTATTAATCTGCGTCTGTTTCTGTGAGTTTGTCTATCCTGGACATTGCATGTAATTGGAGTCATACAATATATGGCTTTTTGTGTCTGGCTGGTTTCACTTAGCATGATGTTTTTAAGGTTCATCCATGTTGTACCATTGTTAGCACTTTGTTTCTTTTATGGCTAAATAATACTGCATGGTATGGACATAACACATTTTGTTTATCTATTAATCAGTTGATGGACATTTGGGTTGTTTCCACTTCCGGGCTACTATGGATGATGCTTCTGTGAATATTTGCATACAGGTTTTTATGTGGACATTTGTTTTTAGTTCTCTTGAGTATGTACCTAAGATGGAATTACTAGGTCATGTGGTAACTTTAATTTTGTAGAAACTGCCAAATTGTTTCCTAAAGTGGCTGCAGTTATTTTACATTCCCACCAGCAGTATATGAGAGTTCCATTTCTCCACATCCACTCTAACATTTGTTATTGTATGCTTTTATTATGTAATAGATACCCTAGTGGGTATGAAGTCATGTTTGAAAAAAATAAAATACAAAAAAAATTTTAAAAGACAGGTTATATTTCATTGTGGTTTTGATTTGCATTTTCCTAATGTTGAACATCTTTTCATATGCTTTTGGAAATATATTCAGATCCCTTGCCCATTTTTAAAATTGGGTTATTATCTTTTCATTGTTGAATTGTAAGAGTTCTGTATATATTCTGGATATACTTGTCAATACATGCTTTGCAAAATTTTTTTTCTCATCATACTCCCCATTTGAGAACAAGTACAGATGAACACATAAGCAGATATACTGTAACAAAAGCTAAATGCAGGATACCTTATGAGGGGAATAATGAGCATAGTAGTGGAATGAAATAGAATTCTCAGGAAAAGCTTTCTTTCTTTCTCTCTTTTTTGAAATGAAGTCTTACTGTGTTGCCCAGGCTGCTGGAGTGCAGTGATGCAATCTTGGCTCGAGTTGCTGCGCCACTGCCTCCCAGGTTTCAAGTGGTTCTCCTGCTTCAGCTTCCCGAGTAGCTGGGACTACAGGCACACACCAACACACCTGACTAGTTTTTGTATTTTTAGTAGAGATGGAGTTTCACTGTGTTAGCCAGGCTGGTCTTCAACTCCTGACCTCAGGCACTCTGCCTGCCTCAGGCTCCCAAAGTGCTGGGATTATAGGCGTGAGCCACCACACCTGGCCAAGAAAAGCTTTCTTAAACATCTTTTCTGAGTTATTAAAATTGTTAGTTATTTGATGGTGTTATGTAACGGCACACATTTACTTTCCTATTCAAATCTAAATTTCTGCCTTTTATAATGAGGGTTCAAATATTAAGTTCAGATAATGTGGTATATCATACTGTTTAAAAATCTGTATTATGCCTGAAGTTTGGATAGTAAATGACAAGCGTTTGGATAGAGAAGGATGCGTTTGCTCTATATTGCTCTATCACAAATGTTTTGAATGAATCTATTCCATTTCTGAGATTGAATAGTGAGAATTTAGATATTGTGAGGAATCTCACTAGCAATATTTTTGAAATTTAAGATTACATTTTTTGTTTGCATTTTATAAAACCCAGACATCTGACAAGTTATACAATTTATGGCAAATGTTTTCTTTTTTTCTTGTATTTTGAGACTAAGTCTTGCTCTGTTGCCCAGGCTGTAGTGCAGTGGCATGATCATGGCTCACTGCAACCTCTGCCTCCCAGGTTCAAGTGATTCTTCTGCCTCGGCCTCCCTAGTAGCTGGTATTACAGGCGGGCACCACCATGCCCAGCTAATTTTTATTGTAGTTTTGGTAAAGATGGGATTTCACCCTTTTAGCCAGGCTGGTCTCAAACTTCTTACCTTCCTCCTGCCTTGGCCTCCCAAAGTGCTGAGATTATAGGCATGAGCCACCCTGCCCAGTTTATGTTTTGTTTTTTGGTGGTGCTAAATTAAATATACTGTTTTTAAAGTGTTTGTTTGAATTTCTTTGTTACTCTTGGTTTCTCTTATTTTTGAATTGGTTAGATTTGGTCTGTTACAGATGATGTCTTAAGGATGAAACTATCTTATGGGGTAGGTGACAATTAGGTTGAGAATCCTTTGCTTAATGGATTGTGAAGGGCAAGTTAGGAAAGCTGTGTAGTAATGATTGGCATCTTCTAATGATTTTTTGGTCTTGTTTTTATTACTTTCTTTCATATTTTAATCTTTTTGTTAAAGAGAGTTGTAGATTCTTTTAGCATATCACTTAATCATTTTCCTGAATTCATTATTGTACAAGCCTGTGAATTTTACATTGTAAAACTGGTATTTGTTGAGTCTTTACTATAATGAAATTCTTATAATTGAGGGTAATGGATTTAGTCTTGTGTCAAATGAATTTGTTGTAAGAGCAGGAGAAGTCAGAAAAAAATGATGGCTGTTACTAGTGGTGTAGACTAATGTTTCAAATTTGGTATTGGGAGACGAGAAATTAACATGCTTCAGACATTCTATTTTAAAATTTCTTCTATATATATATATATATGTATTTAAATTTAGGTTAAAGGAAAACAGAGACGGAAT
>PVKP010022626.1:0-37425 GCA_004027715.1 Plecturocebus donacophilus | reverse complement strand
ACATCCTCTCAGGGGAGCTGAGGGCACCTGAACCCCAATATTACATTTTGGAGAGCCAGCCAGGAGAGGGGTACACCAGAAGAGGGGTACAGCCAGGAAAGGGGTACAACCAGAAAAGAAGACATCAAAATCGTGAATAAAACCAGCCCCATTCTGTCCTGTCTCTTTAAGAACACCCGAAGTGGTCGCAGCCAGGCAGTGCTGTGAGGAACCTGAGCAGCGACGCCTCGGAGGCACGACCCAGCCCCTCTTAAGCGGCGCGAGCCCAGCCAGAATTAAAAGTGTAAGTTTTTTACCTTCAAGCTCTCTCTCTGCTTTCCGTCTCCTTCTCTATCCTTCAGGTATTATCTCTGGGACCAAAACCTGAGGGAGCCTGTGGGGCGGAGCGGGCAAGCTCGGCCCGGCGCCTTTCGCTCCTTGCCAGCCATTAACAAGCCAAGCCCCAGGCGCGGAACCCAGCGCACAGCTGTGGGCTGCAGAAAACAGCGGGGAGGGGAGAGGTACTTCCGGAGCCTGTGGGGACCGGGAGAGCGGCAGCCTGGTGCATGGCTCTGGCAGGCCTCTCCGGCATTCCCTGGTCCCAGGCAGCAGGGTAAGAAGGCTCCCCGGGGCGTTTGCCTGCCGGCCACGGGTCCCCGTGTGGGCAATAGCTCAGGAAGTGGCCCAGGCGTGCAAGTGGTTCTGACAGGGTCAACATGGCGACCGAAAGCCACGGGGGCGGGGGAACGCACGGCGGCCCAGCAGCGGCTGAGAATACAGGCTTTTAAACTGAAGCGGCAAGCGGCTTTTTTCCTCTGCCTGTGTGGCTCTGAGGGAAAGGAAGCCACCGAAGTGGCTATCAGCTCCGCCCGGCTTTTAGGCAGGCCACACCGCCTCAGGGTGCAGCAGTCTCATTCAAAATACGGCTTAAGAAAGCCTTCTGTCTTCCATTCATGTAAGTGGCCTGTTTGCACAGTTGGTTAAGGTGTAGAACCTGCAACTGGAAGGTTGCTGGTTCAAATCGCTGATGGAATCAGTCTTGAGTTGGTGAGATCTTTTAGGGAAATTCAGAAGCTGGAGGCTATGGGACTCTGTTTGGTGTGTAATTTGTCTTGCTTAGGATTGTCTCTCTCTGGCAGAACTTTTCCATCTAGAAAATCACAGTTAAACCAGTTCCAGGCCCCAAATAGTCAATGGCGGGTCTCACAACCTTAAGAGCATTTTCCTACAATGGAAAATGGGTTAGAGGAGAGAAGGCCCTGGTCCTGAGGGTATTATTCCAGCCTCAGCTACAACCGGCCTACCTTCTTTGAGCTGTGTGTTCGAATGGCCCCTCCTTGGAAGTTTACCCTTCTGGGGCAGTTTAAAATCTGTCTTGTGTAAATTGGACTTTGGCTGCGAAGTATTGTTACCGATCTCCTGAGCCTCACTGGCCTTGTCGGGGCTCCTTGGTACGTGACTACTTAACCCAATAGCTCCTCTCTTTCCATGCCTCTATGATAGTCACTGGAGGTCATGCAGGCAGTGAGTGGTCCTATGACGCTGGTAGGTTGTGATTGGAATCCAGGACAAGGGAGGCCTCTGATAAGATGGATCATGCATTTTGGTCACACGAAATTTCGCGGTACTGACTGAAAGGCGTTTTATTTTAGTACCCATTTTACCTAGGGAATGCCTCAGGTCGAAGCGGCTGTAATTTCTTTTACCAAGGCTGTGGGCCTCCCTTGCATTCAATTTTAGATAGATGCTTCTATTCCCAAGCTCAAGTCCCCATTAAAATATATACTGGAAAATTGGGACCCATTTAGCACACAAAAGACTTTAAGGAAGAAGCTGCTCATTTTTCTCTGCCAAATAGTGTGGCCAAAATGCCCTCTGCCGAATGGAAAATCTAGCCACCAAAGGGAATGGAAGAGAACCCAACAGCTTTCCTTGAGGGATTGTGGGAGGTTTTAAGAAAGTACAACCCCTGTCACCAGAATCCATTGAGAATCAGTTAATACTAAAGGACAAGTCTATTAGTCAGCAGCAGATATCAGGAGGAAGCTCCAGTAGCCGGCTTTGGGACCAGAACAGAGTCTAGAATCATTACTGAACCAGGCAACCTCGGTGTTTTATAATAGAGACCAGAGGGAACAGGCTGAAAGGAACAGGAGGGATCAACCTTAGTTATGGCTTTCAGGCAAGCAGACCCCAAGGTGTCAAAGGAGGGAAAGGCTTGGGTTAGCCGCCAGTCTGGCAGAACTTATTACCAGTGCGGTCTGAAGGGACACTTTGTAAGAAATTGTCCCCAGAGAATGCACCACCATCTCGTCCATACCCACTGTGCCAAGGTAATCACTGCAAAGCACACTATCCCAGGGGATGAAGGTTCTCAGGGCTTGAAGTGTCTGACCAGATGACCCAATGGCAGGACTGAGGGTTCCTAGAGCAAGTACCAGCATGAGCCGTCACCCTCACAGAGCCCTGGCTAAAGCTGACCATAGAAGTCCAGGAAGTTAATCTCCTGGACACTGCATGGCCTCCTCAGTATTTCTCTCCTGCCCTGGAGACTTGGTGCTTCTCAATTTTCTCCCCTCAGACTCTCCCTCCCTAAGCCCATCCAGGGAATGACCATTTTAGCTCATTCTGTCCACTCCAACGGCAGTTAAGGTAGTGGAAATTAACTCATAGATTCATCACACTCAGCTGAAGCCTTGGATACCCCCTGAGGAAAGTCATAGACCTTCCACTCCTCAGCTTGAATTTCCAGGTGACGACCCTTCATCCACCTGCAAGCTCTTAGAAGATCTATATCTGCTTTTCCAACAAGATCCTCAGGGAGGTAACCACTCATGTCTAAGTTACATCCTCACATTAATAGGACTATAACCCTCAACTTTGCTATCTCTCAAACTACGAGTATCCTTTTCATAGTGGGAAGGGAACCTGCCTCTTGCTAGGAAAAATGCTGCTATTTTGTAAACCAAACCATAAAGTCACAAATAATCCTGCTGCTGGAACCCTGGATGTCCTTGGCTCATCAGCTCTATTGTGGACCTCTAGATCAACCTGCACCCCTGAAAGCCTCCCTTCTGGAGGAAACCTCAGCTGCAGGGCCACTTGTATGCCCCATTTCAGCAGGAAGTAGTTAAAGAGGACCAACGCCCGTGTTCCAACAGAAGTTGCGCTTTCCTGTTCAGAGGGAGGAATGAGGGAAGGTGTTCTCTTTCCAGGGTCCACAAGGGGGCGTAGTTTTAAGAGCAAGAATTTCCCAGTGCCATGCCCCTCTCCCATCTCTCTCCATCTGGGAGATTTCATGGTTTAGGTTTAAATTTCATGGGCACCAGAAGAAACTAAGAGTCAATCACTCCAGTAGAAGTTCTAAGGAACTCCTTTCATTGGCCAGGGTCTTGGAGAAGGTGAGGGTTCCTCCCAGGTTAAAATCACCTTCTTCCACTCCTTTCGGACTCCACGTTTGGGTCCCTTTCCACGAACACTCTCATGGAAGCCATCTTTCTCTTTCCTGGATTTCCCCACTGGAGTCCCCTTCCACATTCTCTCGTGGAAGCCTGTCTTCCTCTCCTAAACACCATGTCTTGCTATTCCTTTTCCACTCAGTGTGGAAACTGCTTTCCTCTCCTGGATTCCATCTTTCTGGATTCTCTCACTCAGTGTAAGAGTTAGCTGTTTTTTTTTTTTGTCTCTCCTTCTGATTCTCTCTCTCTAAATAAATCAATTTCTACAAACACTTTTGAGTCCGGCATTTACTGCGCACTGTGCCTTGGTCCCCTCTCTCATTCTTGAGAAGGCAGGAGGCTAAGAACCTGGAGAAACATCCTCTCAGGGAACTGAGGGCACCCTGAACCCCTGAACCCCAATATTACAACATGAACTCTACTAACATGGTGAGATTGGTTTTTTTTATCACTGAGTAATGAGGAAATTCCTGATTCTCCAGTAGGCTTTCTCTGATGCTACCCAGGCATGGAGGAGGAGGGGCACTACATTACTTATGGGTGGGGTGAAAGCCCATATTCTTCATGCAGTTTTCACTCACATTACTGGACAAGGGACTTGTTACAGGCTGATGGTGATGTAAGTATCGGTTTCCTATTTGACTTTCTCTGCTACCATCAGGACATCAGTTATCTTTTAACAACCCTGTGACTGTAAACATCAAGATTTCCAGCTCAGCCTTTGCTGATTTAATTTGGGATGGAGTCAATTTTTGTGGACGTTTTCTTGTTTTGTTTTTTGGTGTGTGCCTGGAGTAGAGTGGTTATTATGTAAAAATTTTCTCTCTAGCTGGGCTGACTTTCTCCTAGTCCTTTGGCTAGAGAAAACAGTCATTTACTGAAGATTTTTGATCTGTACCCATTGGCATTCTACCCATTTTATCTGTACCCATTCAGGAATCTTGTCTAAAAAGGCAGACAGCTTCTTCAGCTCTGAGTCTTGTATATATGATACAAAAAGCCCAGGAAACTCATCATTGTGTTGCTTTTTGTTCCTGAGGTCCCTCACTGGTCTGCTGTCTGCTTACACCTATATAGGTCTTTTTATTATATATATAATCTACAAGGTTTTAGCTATGTTTACTGAGAGGAATAGGAGAAAGTTTTTTTATTCCATCTTCCCAGAAGTGGAAGTCACTCCTAAAAAGTTTTCAATGTTAGGAATTTTATAGATGCCTATTTTTCTTATTTCTGACTATATTCCATAGTAATAACAAAGCCGAAGGATTTTATTCTTTTTAAACTAATTAGATCATATACACATCTTAATGAATATTTCATTTCCATCTGGAAAAAAATGCTCTTCTGTTTTGAAGTAGAATGTTCTATAAATGTAATTTTTAAAAATGATTAACAATGGAATATAAATCTTTTATATTCATTTGTCTTCCCTATAAATGTTATAAAAATGAATAGCAGATGTGTGTTGAAATCTTACTCTTATAGTGTGAATTTATCTATTTCTGCTTTTAATTATTTTGCTTTTGGCTTTATGTATTTCAAAGCTTTTATTAAGCATGTATACATTTAAGAGTATTCTGTCATTTTGATGAGACAGTCTTTTAATCATTAAAAAACATCCTTCTTTGTCCCAGTGAACATAACTTGTTTTGAAATCTCATTTTTTAAAATATTGATATAGATACATCAGATGTTTATGGATAACAATTTCAAGGTATGGTCTTTTCTACTTCTTGTAAAAAAAAAATATGATGACACTATCTGTTAACTTTTGACCTGTTTACAAGTAAAATTACTTTCTTGAGGTCAGTATATAGATTGCCTTTGGTTGTTTATTAATGCTATCAATTGATGTCTTCTTTTATTTGAAGTTTGTGGTACATTTATAATTAATTTACTTTTCTATAATGTTAAAGTTAAATCTATCATTTTGCTTTTTATTTTTTTTTCTGGAGGTTCTTTTATATGTTTTTGTTTTTTCTTGGCTTCTAATACATTAATTTTTTTAAAATCATTTTATTTTCCATATGAGCACATTTTCAATACCTACTGGTCTGTTGTTACATAGGAAAATGAGCACCAGACAAATAGGAAAATCAATTGTGCTGTGTGTTTTGCTTTGTTTGTCATTAATTGATATTAAATTGACCAAACTGGGTGGGTGTGGTGGCTCACCCCTCTAATTCCAGCACTTTGGGAGGCTAAGACTGAAGGATCACTTAAACCTAGAAGTTTAAGATCAGCCTTGGCATTAAAGCAAGATGCCATCTATATAAAAAAATTAAAAGATTAGCAGGCATGGTGACATGTGCCTATAGTCCTAGCCACTCAGAAGGCTGAGGTGGGAGGATCAGTTGAGCCCAGAAGTTCTAGATTGCTGTGAGCTATAATCACACTACTGCATTCTAGCCTGGGTGACAGAGCAGGCCCATCTCAAATAAATAAATGAATTAACAAATAAATTTTTCTTTTCTGACCTCTTTAACCAACTGTAGTATTAGATGGTTTTAGCTGCTTAATTTTTCTCTTCTTTAATTCTGTTTTCTTACCTATGTATAAACCATTCCAAATTTACTTCCAAAGCAAGTTTATTTTAAATAGAACTTCTAAATTTTTAATTAAATGATTAATTACTTTTAACCAAATAAATCAGGTAAAACATCAAATATGCTTTAAGGCATAGACCAACATTATCTGCTCCAAATAATATTAACGTACATCTATAAATATTATACATGGATTTTCACTAATTAAAAAATTCTATAGCAGATTTTAGTAACATTTTTCTTATTTCAATTAGTGTGTTAATCATGTACAAGCTATTGTAATCCTTGTTTACAATTCTACAAGGACATAAGTAATTATGAATTCTTGTAAAATAATAGAGTCATAAATACATACAATTTTGAAGTTCAAAATATTTATTTTTATTGTTTTCTAATTTTTCTTCTCTTCCTTATTAAGTGAAATAACCCATGAAGGTGAGACAAACATTTAAATTGCAAAAGAAAAAGGAAAAGAAAAACAAAAACAATTAACTGATTCAATCAACAGGATGAGTCCTTGAATACACCAGGGAAGAATATCAAGCTTTAAGTAGTAAAAGATTTTAGGTAGTAAAAGTATCAAATAAGGAGTACAATAGAAAATTTTGTTGAAACAAGATAGCTTCAAAGAGAGCTTAACTATGTACTGTTTATACTTTTTAAAATTTATAAGCTATAAAGGAATGTCAACACATCATAATATCTGACATTATAAGTCAAATTTTTTAAAAAAGAGCCTTGAAAAATTTATTATTATTATTACTCTCTGTACTTAGTAAAGGAAATAGTAAGTGTTTATGCCTCTTTATGCGACATTACACAGTACTACAACAAGCAGATATTACTTAAAGGTTCTCTTTTATTCCAACATAACATGTTTCTCAAATATTTTTGAGACACAATTACCAATATCCTTTAAAACTCTGCTTATTCTTGTTTAAGCATTCGGGTTTCAGAAAAACATTATGCCACTTGAATTTGATTTTTTAAAATGTTTATTCAACCTGTGAGCCCAAAAGTATTTGAGGTAGGTTTTAATCAATTTAGAAACCTTATTTGGACGGGTGCTGTGGACTTATGCCTGTAATCCCAGAACTTTGGGAGGCCAAGGCAGGTGGATCACGAGGTCAGAGATCGAGACTATCCTGGCTGGCCAACATGGTGAAACCCTGTTTCTACTGAAAATATTAAAAAAAATTAGCTCCGCATGGTGGCTGCGCGTCTGTAGTCCCAGCTACTCGGGAGACTGAGGCAGGAGAATTGCTTGACCCTGGGGGGCAGAGGTTGCAGTAAGCCGAGGTTGCACCACTGCACTCGAGTTTTGCACAGAGCAAGACTTCGTCTCAAAAAAAAAAAAAAAGTTTATTTTGCCAAGGTTAAGGATTCACACGTGATAAAGCCATTCAGATTGTTGGAGGCCTTACTATTTTATTTTGGTTTACATTCTCCCCTTCTGGCCAAGGTTTGCCAGAGACAGCATCAATGGCCACACCACGTATTTATTTTGTTCCATAGCATTAGCAGGGCTGCAAGGCTGTCTGCCTCAGGTTCATCCTGTCCCTCAGTGGGACACTGTGGCAGAGGGGATTTAAAGTCAAAAGACTGATAGCCAATTAAATGTTCTAGGCCAGACAGGAATGAACATGGACAGGCATTCATTATCCCTTAATTTTTTGGTGTTTTTAAATAAAGAGCCAACCAACAAAAAGCCAAAGGCGAGGTTACAAAACTGACTTGTTTAACTTCTGTACGTTGAGCTACTGCAATCTTGGTTTTAGTTTCAGACATATAGCAATTCACTATATAAAGCATAACATTGTTCTGAAAAATACATTTTTAAATATATATCTATCTGCACAACTCATAACTGGGAGTATTATACTCAGGACGCTCGGTCACGAGCTATCTTTATCCTCTTAGTAATTATTTTCTCTTAATTCTATTGGAACCAGGAAATTTCTTATGGTTGAGGTGGATGAAAAGTGTTACATAATAGCTTAGAAAACAAAATCCTTTGTTTTACTCGCCATTTAGGTGTATTTGTACCCATCTTTGATTTGGAGCATCTGACCTTGACCTACTTCTATCCCTCAAAACCCGCCCTTAAAATCTTATGTGCCCACCTCTTTCAAGATAGTCTCTGGGCCTAAAGACAGGGGGCTTCTATAGCCTTAAACAGGAGGGTGTTTGCAATAAAAACCAGATCAGGTCCAGTGGGATGCCGAATGAGGAAAATTTTCATCTGTAGTCTTCAGAATACCATGATTCCAGTTTCCTGGGAAGTAAAACAAGGAAAGATAAATAAGGTTAATATTTTCACAAATGAAAGACGGTATGTGTCAGAACAGAAAAAGGAACCTATTCTGTTAGGGCAGAAACTAAAAATAGAAAGAAACATTATAATCTGTAACTCTTTAGAGGACTATTGTAGCCAAGAAATAATTTATGATCCAATCTGTACTCAAAAACAAAAGTCAGGGCTGAAATCAAGTAAAACGTGTTGTAGTTTTACTTGAAACAATTTCTTCCTCTCTTTAGTCCTCCTTTCCTAGTGAAGAGAAATTTGTGTGCAAAATAAGTGTTAGGCTTATTATATGTTGCCTGATTATTTGCATAAATTGCAGCAAGAATTAATTGCCATATAGGCTCCTTTTAAGTTGACTTTCCTGAAACTTTACCTAAAAATATGTTATTCTACTTAAAGCCTTCGTAAAGTAACAAGTATCTCCAACTGTCCTGTTTTAAAAGAAAAGACTCTTACTAAACTTATGTAAATAACTGTATTTTCATAAAATCAGCATACTCACGGTTTCTGAATTTTGGAGAATTCAGAGAGAAAGGTAAATTTGCTCACAAAAACACACTTCATCCAATTGCTCTAAGCTATAAATAGCTGGAAAAAAAAAGATTTTTCTGGAAGTTTCCTTGGAACAGCACCCTTCCAAACAAGATGCTGTTTGTTCATCTCAGAACGGCCATCCACAAGCTAGTAGCTCTTATTAGATGAGAGCTGTTTATTAGGCAGTGTAGAATCTAGCTGCTCCCCACGTAGTTAGTGTTACTTCTAGGGTAAATGGAGGCTCCCTACTCATGAGAATTTCCTTCTTGTATCCCTAGGTAGTAAGATTCTATGTAAATCGTTTTCTTAATTTTATTATAGAACTCTGGGGCACCATTATTTCCATTAGCATAGGGGTAGCTTCAGTTAACATTTCAAAACAAGGCAGTAAATGCCCCTCAGGAAATTCTTTAGTCCAATAGTTGTCATTAAGAAGTGCTTATAGTCTTTTGCTGTAAGCCCCAATAAATGTTCCACAAAGGGCTGTGAAGTGGAGAATTTGTCCTGCTAGCACTCCAATTTTGCACTATATTCTGTGCACTCAGACAATCTTACTGTCAGGTCTCCAAATGCAAGCCTGAAGACTGAAAGTCTGAAGTCCTGCTTGCCTCCTGATCGTCTCCCACCCCTGCCTGCGTTCGCCATTGTCCCTGATCGCCCAGGGGAGCTTCCCCAAACAAGCCCCTCACCCAACCCTGCCATCTAAACTGTTCTTATGATAATATGAATACCTCTGCAATTTCTTATCAGATTTAAGGTTTATGTTGCTATTAATGTTGGTTGGCTTTTCCGGAATCCCAAAACAGAGAAGGATTCCTTTCATGTGGTTGGAGAGCCTTAAATTTTACGTGGTTTAAAACCTGACATTCCACATTGTATATTTATGATGTTTTAAGAAAGTAATTTTACAGTTTGCATGGGTTAGTAATAGTAGGAAGTCAAAACACAAAAAGTAATTTGAACATCACAGAGAAATAGTATAATGAATTAATATTTATAATTTGAGATTAGGTTAATGGCGGATTGACAAAGACAACACACACACACACACACACACACACACACACACACACACAATACTAGACAAAAGAGGCAGTAGATGAAGCACCTAAATAAAGACTCCTCCTGGGACTGATAGCCACATCACCTTGCAGATGGCTTGGCTGTTGATAAATAGTGGCAAGGAAATTGCTGTAGTCTTGTACCAGTGGAACTTATTTTTGTTCCAATGTTGCATATCATTTATTAGCATCTATAATAAAATATAAATACTTGGGTATCATCTTGATGCCACCCCCAACCAACATACAAATAACATATTTTCCTCCCCATTGCTCAAGTATAGTTATAAATATATTTTTGATTTTCATAATTTAACATTTATGTATTGACATAAAAATTAAGCCAAGCCTTGTAGTACACTATCTTTTTTTTTTTTTTTTTCCTTAGGGAAGTTTTACTTTTTTTGGAGTTAATTATTAATGTTTTCATTTTTTTAATTTTCTATAAGCTCAATGGATAAATTTTCTAATAAGTCTTCTGTTTCCATATAAAGGAATTTTCATTACATTATTTCTTCCTGGAAGATATCAGTGCAGGAACATTATGAACTTGGCATCACCACCAACCCTTCAGCATTTTCTTCTGCAGTTCAGAAGAGAATGTAGCACCTACAATTCCCAACATACATTTACTCTTACAGTTTTAAGTTAGAGTTAGCTAGTGAGAGATACTACTGTAGGTTTAAAAGTCAGAAGAAAAGATAAAGATTTTACTGAAGGAGGTTGTCGTAGCCAGATGATTGCGTCTTGTGAAAAAAACAGTAGTGTCCCTAAAACCAGCCTTCTTGCAGCTGCAGCTGAAAATGGAAATAACTTCCTTGAATTTCCTAAAAATTTCAATGACTTCCTATTTAGGCAGTTTTTCAAAACCACTTGTGCTGGTGCCTCAGGCTAATACCTTAAGTGGCACTTTCCCTGATTGGAATTCCTTCATTATCATCTTGGGAAATCCCCTTTCCATCTCTAAATATTTGTTTCCTCTCCTCTTTGCTTTACACATTAAGTATATTCCTGTATACTCAATCTATTTTATTGCAGTACATTGGCCAGAATCTTTCTGACAAAAAAAAAGTGAGTAGGAACTTTTTATTTCTTTGTTGTTGTCCTTGATTGTTTTTGCTCTTTGCAAGCCAGGAAGCAAATTTATTTTATATTCATATTGATAAATCATTCAATTACAAAATTCAGTGTTGAAAACTTACTGCTTCATTGTATTCTAAATTCCTGTTTATCCACTTCTTTATATGGCTCCCATTTATTTTGTTTTTCCTTCCAGAAGTTTTTTAGCATTTTCTCTTTGTTCCTAGAATTCTAAGATTGCACAGTGATATGTCTTGGTGCATATTCACTTTTTTGAGGTGAAATATGTATTTAGTAAAATTCTCTACTTTTAATAATTTATGAGATTAGGGAAATGTATAAGTTCATGTAACTACCACTGCAATCAACAGAATATTTCAGTCATGCATAGTTTAGACTCTTCTTTTTATTTTAGACAGAGTCTCACTCTGTCACCCAGGCATGGTGACATGTGGCATGATCTCAGGTAATTGCAACCTCCGACCACCGAGTTCAAGCAATTCTCTTGCCTCAGCCTCTGGCATAGCTGGGATTACAGGCACCTGCTACTGCAGTCGGCTAATTTGTATATTTTTAGTAGGCATGGGGTTTCACCATCTTGGCCAGGCTGGTTTTGAACTCCTGACCTCATAATCCACCCACCTTGGCCTCCGAGAGTGCTGAGAAATTTAGACATTTCTAGAATTTATATAAGCACACAGTCTTTCATGTCTTTCTTCTTTAACTTAGCATACGACTTTTGAGGTTCATCCATTTTGTTGTTTTATCAGTACTTTATTTCTTGTTGTTGCTGAGTAGTATTATATTTTATGAAGATACCATAATTTGCTCATACATTTTAGTTGATGTATTTTTGGGTATGTTTGAGAAAAACATACTGTTTTTTCTCTGCTCTCACATCACTACAACAATAATAAACACAGAAGACCTCTGTGACCAAATGTGGGTGGTGGTTCTCTCCACCACTAAGCAAGCACTCTATGCTGCAGTGGACCCAACTAGGTGTCCTTCAATTCAATTGTGACACTGTGTACCCAGATATAGTGTCACATCCTGCACATTTGTTAGAGGTGTTTGAAGCAGAGCAACTCTATCATGAAGAGGAGCTGGGTACAATGAGGCCGAGACCTACTGGGCTGCATTCACAGGCAGTTAAGGCATTCTAAATCACAAGATGAGACAGAAAGTCAGCATAAGATACAGGTCATAAAGATGTTGCTGATAAAAATAGGCTGCAGTAAAGAAGCCAGCCAAAACCCACCAAAACCAAGATGGCAATGAGAGTGATTTCTGGTCACCCTTACTACCACACTTCCACCAGTGACATGGTATTTACAAATGCCATGGCAACATCAGGAAGCTGACATTTAGACCTATCTGTTCTAAAAAAGGCATGAAGAATCCACCCCTTGTTTAGCACATTATTAAGGAACAACCATAAAAATGGGCAACCGGCAGCCTTTGGGCTTCTCTGTCTATGGAGTAACCATTCTTTTATTCCTTTACTTTCCTAATAAGCATGACTTCACTTTATTCTATGGACTCTCCCTGAATTCTTTCATGCCTGAGATCCAAGAACCCTCTCTTGGGGTCTGGAGCCAGACACAATACATTGAGGGCTCAATCTTACAAAACTGCTGGCTGTTTTCTACCAGTTGCAAATCAAGGCCCCTGAAACTTCTGACCACCAGCTTCAAGTTCAGATTCCCATGATTCTCTCTTCAGGTTTGACTAATTTGCTAGAGTGGTTCACAGAACCTTGGGGATGCATTTAACATTTACTAGATTATTATAAAAGAGAACAGATAAAGAGGTGCATAGACAAAGTCATCTGAGAAGGGATATGTAGCTTTCATCTACTTCCCCCACACCCCGTCACCAGACTCATCACTCTCCAAGAACTCCCACTGGCTCAACTATCCTGAGCCTCTCAAAACCTTGTTCTCTTGGGTTTTTATGGAGACTTCATTAAGTAGATATTATTAATTAAACTACTAGCCATTGGTTAACAACTTGGCTTTTGGCCCCGGCTAAGTGTTGTAACCCTCGAATCCTACCTTTGTCTTTCTCCTGAGAAGCTCCATTCTAGATCTATCAGTTAACATTTGGGTGCAAAAAGACAGCCCTTTGGAGATTCCAAGGATTTTAGGAGTTGTATGCCGGGAAACAGGGAAGAACATCAAATATGTATTTCACAATATTAGACTAGTTTTGGATATTTGTTATTTTGAATATAGTTACTATGAACATTTACAAACATATCTTTGTGCAGACATATATTTCCCTTTCTATTGCACAATTATCTAGGAGTGGATGGATGTTTAACTTAATAAGATGATGTTATTCATTTTTCTAATGTTGTGGTACAATTTTTATTCTCATCATTGTGTTGATAACCAATGGCCTTTGAAATATGAGAACCCATACCATTTTATTTTTGAGACTTTTGTTCTAGCATATCTTTGATAATTTTCTTCTCTTTTAGCCAAACATGTATAGTTAGGTATAAGATATTCTGTGTGGAGATTTTAATTTTATGAATTTTATGATAAATCCGAAATCCATATTTTTTCCCCTTTGGGGCCAAAAGAAGTGAGTCTAATATATGTAAATTCTAAATTTTTCCTTTTTTTATGATGACATTAAAAGACCCCAAAGCACAAAAATTCTACAAAATGAAAGAAAACAAAGCATACTATTTTGATGTTTGTAATGACATTAATATGTTAATATTGAGCTATACACAAAGATACACTTGCTAGTAACATCTTTATTATATTTTATTGGATTTTCAGCATTCTAATTGTTATGCTATAATGGTATTTGCTTGATGTTTTTCTTTAAAGACATTTGCTTAAAATGGGAATAAAATGGCTATGCTCTACTTCTTCAGAATAAATAAAAACAACTTAGTAGCAAAGTCATTTTCAAAGAAGAAATATCAAACTTCAAAAACAATTAAATAGATTAAAGCATCTTCTTAAAAGATGTACTTATTGAGAGCTTGGGGAGTTAAACACAAAATTTTCATTAGAATGACTGAGAAATTGTGCATGAAGTTTCTTACTTGCTTTGATGAACATACTGCTTTTCCTATTGAATTTGAAGAAAGCAAGTAACTCCATAATTTAAAGAGTGCCTGGCAATCTTCTCAACACAGACATTCTCTCATTTTAAGTATAACATATTTATGAGTGTTTTTGAAGTTCCACTGAATAACAGGTATACCTGTTTTACATTTCATTCCTATATGCCTTCTTACTCTACTGCAAAATGTTACATCTATTTCTATTTTTAAATAGAATTCTGACCATTCTGTTACAATAAAACTTAACTTCAAGAATTTTTAAATTGAATTTAAGAAAATACAGTTGAGAAATTCAACATTGAGTTTTCTGACTTCCTTTGTGAAAAGAATCAGGTTTTCTAACACAAAGTTGATTCCTGGCAAATGATGTGCTAGACACTTACAACACAGAATTAGGAGCAAAAAGTTTACTTTTATTCAATTTCTTCTTTTTTTGAGGGGAAAATTTAAAAGTTTCTGACATCCAGGTCTCACAGAGCAGCAATGACTGTTGATCAGATTGTTTTTGACTTTTTACCCACACAGTGATGAAAAATATCCACACACTTAATCAATTTATCACAGGTTTTGTAGGTGACATAATTAAATTAAACCATTTACATGAAGAGGAAAGATAGAGTATTTCTGACACTTGATGACACTACATAGATCTAAAATGTGAATTCATAGTCATCAATTGTAGCAGGTCCTGTCTGATATCCCCCTGGTCCATTTGTATAACCTGAAGTTGTGATAGACCATTTCAGTATACTGATAGCTTCCTATTCAAATGCCTGAATGGCTCAGCTTCTCTGCTAGAAATTTGGGAGAGGGCTTTCTCAGGTACTGCAGGAGATTGTTGAAGCCTTGAAGAGTGAAGAAGTAACTATCCCTGGGGCAAACCTCACCACATCCTCATCCATCCTTTTGTAGGGCAGTTTGGAGGTATGTTACAGATAGTCACTTAGGTTCCCAGTGCGTTTAATCCCTGTTTCTCACGATGACCTTCAGCTCATTAATACAAGTTCTTGGCTTTTCTCCATTCCCTGTTTCACATTTACTACTCTTTAACTGCATACCCTTAAATTACAGTACAGATAAGCTACTTGTACCCAGTCGTTGTTTCAATATCTGCTTTAGGAGAAACCCAATTTAGAGCAACATGTAAGTATTTCACATTACTATCCAAAACTACTAAAAAAGAAAAAATCTTCTTAATAGAAATAATGTGATTTTTTTAGTAGAAATTTGAAATATCTGGATATTTATTTTAATATTTTAGTTATTTTTACATGGCAATATTATAGATTATTAATTTTAATAACATCATCCATACATCTTATGTTTGTGGAAGACAGTATCGAATCAAGAATCTTTGTAAAAATGTCCTAAACATCATGTTTTTCTAGATCCACCTATTTATCCAAGGCTATTCTGTATATTTTGTATTTCCAGGTCTGTTGTACTTATTTCTTATTCATTATGTTCAATCCATATGTTCTAAATTAATTTTCTCAGCTGTTTTTAATTGAATTATACTGCCAAACCTTACATTTTCATATATAAAGCTTCTTAAGGATGGATTGCATTTATATAAACTGGTTTTGAGTATGAGTCTAATATATCATTGTTCCTAGCAAATAGAAATGAAGTAACATGTATTCTCTGTTGAAAGCCAGGCCCTCAAAAGCATGTTACCAAATTTACATGCAATAAAATGTTTATGAATGTGTTTCTTTTGGTAACATTCTAAACTTGCTGGTAAATGTTACATTGGTAAATAATATTTTATAACTATTCTCTCCCACAAAGTACATCTATTTAATAATAAACATCATTATGGAACGTGTTAGGAAATTTAATTTGGTCTATTTAGGCTTCCGTAGTCCATCAGCAATTAGACAATGAAAACAAGCAGAACAGAGGTTTACACCTTTTCAATGGTTTCACTTTCTACATAGATGACATTTATATGTTTTTACTTTAAGTATTAAAAAAGTAACATCAAAGTTTTGATGGAAGTATCAGAAGATATGTGATACCTCAGTGCATTGGTGCTACTATAGGAAAATACCACAGACTGGGTTATTTGTAAACAACAGAAGTTGATTTCTCACTTTTCTGGAGGTTGGAAAGTCTGGTACACCAATCACAGGTTGATTGTGAATTGAGATGTTAAAGGTAAAGTATAAGCATTTAAAAGTTTAAGATCAATACTTAGGATGGAGTATATTTGAGTATATAGAGATCCTACATTGTGTTTTAAATATAATAGAAAAATATTAGCTTTCTTTGTAAAATAAATTTTTGTAATGAGGAAATATCTTTAGCTATGTTCTCAAGTTTTTAAATTATGTGATTTTCTGTACCAGTTGAGTTTACTAAAGTTATAGCAACAACATCCTTGAAGTTATTTTCCTTATAGAATCAAAGAGAAAAAATCAGTTTCTATAAATACAGACTATAACTTTGAGTACAAATAATGTCTGTAGCATCCTCATAAATTTAATTCATATAAAAATGTTTAATATCTGAGTTATAAGTTCAAAATCCTTGTGTATATTAGTTTTTGTTGTTTCAAATCAACTGTGCAATGTGCTAAAAATGTCATTTGTTATTAGGGATATTCCTTATTAAATGTCAGCTGTTATTTTTACTCTATAACCTCTATTACTTTTCTACTGAGTGCCAAAAAGACATGTAATTTATAATTTTTTGATTCTATAAGTATCAATTCCAGGTATATAGAAAATACATCAATCCAATGTCTAAATGCAAACTATTAACATGTGAATCTTAACTTCATTTTACATGTTCAATGTTTTAAAATTTTTGTTAGTGAAATTTATAAATATTATTACATTGTATATCTATTACAATATATAAACATAAAAGAATAGTAGCCTACTTTTATGGAAATGTTAATTTATATATCATATTAGATTACAAACCAGCTTAATCTTTATATGGCTTAACATCTTGCATTCTTTCTTAGCATTTTTCTTCCACTGTCTCATAGCAGTAAGTTATTATCTGTGAAATAACACAAACTTCATTGGATCTTATAATTTAGTTTTCATAAGATACACTCAATGAACTATTAAAATATGGAATTCAGGGTGTAGGGACCAGAAATGAAAGTTTTAAAAGAGCTCTAAATTGATTCTAATATAAGTTGTTTATTAGTTCCTGCTGTCTTTTTGTTTCTCTCGTCAAGCCTCTAGAAAAACATTTCATAAACTGTAGTATAGTACAGTTGTGTACAGTTTTCATTATGGTTTGTAAAATGCGTTCCTAGGGGGTTTACAAGAGAAAAAAAAAGAGAGCAGGAACTCCTACAGATCGGTTTGTGTAAGAGAAATACACAAACTGACAAAGTGGAATGGAATATGTTAATAAATATGCACAGGCATAAACCTAAAAGCAGAACAAGATGTAAAGAGAAAGTCCAATTCATTATGGGATAGAAACACAATAATTAAAATAATGATGAGTCATCACATTATAGCAGACCTAATAAGTAAATGCTGGATAATGTCTGTATTAAAGGAGATATTTAGATGTACAACACAGTGTCCTGATAGTTGCATGGTAGACTGGTACACTTGCTTCAGAGAGGAGACTGGAAGCTCTTAAATTACATATAAACATGACTTGACCTAACAGTTATTTTTGAGGTGCAAGTACAGACTTATAAGGAAACATGTATAAGGATGTTCATTAATCTGTCAGTACCAGGGAGGGGGATATTTTTCGTCTTCCCTTTCTGGGGTAGTGGACAGACAAGCTGTGGTAGTGCATACCCACACAGTGCTATACTCTATAGGGATTATATGTAGCAAACCAGAATTACACAGAGTAAATAAAACAGATCTTAAATATAGTGCTAAGAAATGAAAAGAGTAATGCACAGAACAGTTTACAAAATATTATTATGTAAACTAAAATACATAAAAACAGAATGCCCGCTGTATAAAAACAGGCTACTAAAGAATGCACATTACCTGTATTAGAATGGTTATCTGCAGATGGAGAGAAATGAAAGAGGGATTTGGGAATGAAAAGAAATACATAATTTAAAAAGAGAAAAAATTTATGAATTGAATGTGATAATGTATCATAAACGAGGGACAAACTATAACTGTATGTGTGACTTTTCTGGGTCACATAACTGTTTATGTGACTTTTTTAATGTATGAGAGCTGGTCAACTTTTCATGAAAAAAATATAGCAGACTTTTACCTACATATTTCATATATAGTATTGATTTCATGAAAGCATTTTTATTTATTTTAACTTTACTTTCAGTTGGGGAAAAAATTATATTTTGCTTTGACTTTCGCAATTTATTCTCAAGTAGTTGCTTTCAGAAATAGTGAATAGATTTTTATTAGCGGTCTGCAAAAGCCTGTTTGTAGACCTTAAAGTTTTGGGAAAATTAAGGAATTATTCTAAAAATAATAAAAGTGAAAAAATGTAAAACAAAGTGATTATATCCAATATCGATCCATAATAAAGAAAAGTAAGAAATGATCTGGGTTTGAGTATGGACCTTGTATAAGAGCTATGGGGAAAAGTATTAATGTAATGTTCTACAAAACTGCTTACTAGACATATTTTACATAATATTTTGAATATAATATGCTTTGCCTGAAGAACCTTAAATAAATAAGGCATACAAATTTGCTTCTCAAAACTGCATAATTCTTTTCTCTCCACCCTCGACAAAGGAACATAGTGGAATTTTAGAATGCACGTTTTACTGTGTTTTTTGATTTTTTTTTTTTTTTTGAGCTGGAGTCTCGCTCTGTTGCCCAGGCTGGAGTGCAGTGGCCAATCTTGTCTCACTGCAACCTCCGTCTCCTGGGTTCAAGCAGTTCTTCTACCTCAGCCTCCCGAGTAGCTGGGATTACAGGCATGCCCTGCCACACCCAGCTAATTTTTGTATTTTCTGTAGAGTTGAATTTCGCCGTGCTGGCCAGAATGGTCTCGAACTCCTGACCTGCCTAGGCCTCCCAAAGTGCTGGGATTACAGGTGTGAGCCACCACGCTGGGTCTGCTTGCTGCTATTAGACTGATTTCAAAGGGAGTCAAATTAACACCTAAACACCATACACACATTTGTTAGATGTTCAGATAATTAACAAAGAAATGTTAATACACTTTCTAATAGAATACAGCTGTATATAAGGTGAGTAAATATCCACTCTTCTGTAACATACTCATGAACCATGGGCTAAAAGAATTATACTTATTTTTTATTTTCTCTTTTGTCTTTTCTTATGCGAAAAGATGGTACTTTGTTTCCTTCAAGATCATAATGATGTCTCTCTACATATGCAGGTTTGGTAAATGCCCACCCCTAAAAAAAGTAAAATGGTATGAACCTGGAGAAACTATTTATAGAAGAACAAGGGCAGACTGTATTTTTAGTGCTAAGAAGCTTTTGTGTTCATTGATAGCTTCATCTGCTTATAGACACATCTTGAGAATCACAAAGTTAATCTCCTTTTTATGCACCCTATAACCAGTCAATTCTCATAAATGATAAATTTTATTTTCATCAAAATTACTGTGATTCTGTATAATGTCATTTTTTATCTGTTGAAATAGGCTTTACACAATTCTATGCTTACTTTATCTTGAGTCAATTCATCACAGCTTCAATCATTTCCTTTCCCATTTCGCAAACCTTCCATCACTATCAGCTGCATACTTATTGACATCAGACTCTTACTTATTAATATCAGCATCTGCAATGTCTAAGTCTCGCGTGAGTTCCAGTCTTATCCCCTGCTACTTCATTTACCTTAAACTGGTTCCAACAGAACTGCTCCATGTAACCTCTGTATTTTAAACACTTGCGTCTACATGTGTTCTTTATGTTTCTTTTATCTTGAGCATGGATCCCTCTAAGCAAGTTGTACAAGTCAAACTTTCTTGTTCTTAAAGTCTCTTTCCCTTTCATTTCCATGAATTTACCTGTTTCCTCTCTCTGAATAACCATATAGTTCACTGATTGCTTCATTTTTTTTTTAATAGTTAGATATTCTCAGGAAGTAGCAAACACTAAAACAAAGCTATAGAGGACAGTTCCAGTTTTCTGTCATCCAATTTTCCCCAGTGCTATTCAGTGATAACATCTTGGAAAACTAAAGTACAATATCAAAACTAGAAAGTTGGTATAATCCAGAGTTTTCTTAGAGTTTTATACTCACTTGTTTCTTTTGTTGTGTATGTGTATATGCGTGGGTATGTGTTAAGTTCTGTGCAATTTTATCACATGTGCAGATTTATGTAACTATAACCACAAACAAGATACAAAACTCTTCCATACTAACCATAGGTTCCCTCATGCTAACTTTTTAAATCTATATACCCAGTTTGACCCACCGATTCCTTACTTCTGGCAACCACTAATCTGTTCTCCATCTCTATAATTTTATTTAGTGAATGTTATATAGATAGAAACATAAACATATTGTATGTAAATTTTCAAGATTGGAATTTTTTTTTACTCAGTACAGTCCCTAGAGATAACTCCTAGTTCTACATATCAACAATCTATTCCCTTTCATTGCTGAGTGACATGGATAGATTACAGTTTTGTTTTGTTTTTGAGATGGAATCTCAAGTTCTCTCACCCAGGCTGGAGTGCAGTGACACAATCTTGGCTCACTGCAACTTCTGCCTCTTGATTCAAGCAATTCTCCTGCTTCAGCCTCCTGAGCAGCTGGGACTACAGGCACCCATCACCACACACAGCTAATTTTTTTATTTTTGGTAGAGATGGGGTTTCACCATGTTGGCCAGGCTGGTCTTGAACTCCCAACCGCAATTGATCTGCCCACCTCGGCCTCTCCCAAAGTGCATGTGCCACCACTTGTGGCCAGTTTTTTTTTTTTTAAACCATTAATGCATTGAACAATATTTAGATTGTTTTTAGTTTGGGGCTATTGCAGATAATGCTGGTACAAACATTTGTGTAACAATTTTTCTGTGAACATACATTTTTCTTTCTCTAAGACAAGTACAAGAGTATAATTGTTGGGATATGATAAGTGCATATTTAGCTTTGCAACACTGCCAAACTGTTTCCCAGAGTGGCTATACCACTTAACATTTCCACCAGAAATGTCTGAGTGATCTAGTTTTTCTGCATCATCATTAGCATTCAGCATTATTGCTATTTTTAAAATTTTCTTCATTGACAAAAATTATATATTATGATTATGCACAACATGATGTTTTAAAATGTGTATACATTGTAGAGTGGCTGAATCAAGCTGATTAACACATATATTATCTCTCGTATTTTGTGTGTGGTGAGAAAATTTAAAACTACTCTCTTAGCAATTTTCAAATATATAATAAATTAACTGTAGTTGCCATGTTGCACAATAGCTCTCTTGAATTTATTCCTCCTGGCTAACTGAAATTTTGTGTCCTTTGGCAACATTACTCCTCACCCTCAATACCTGGTAACCAAAATTCTACTCTCAGCATGTATGAGTTTGACTTTTTAAGATTCTGCTTGTAACTAAGATCATGTGTTATCTTTCTATATTGTCACAAACAACAGGATCTCTTTGTTTTTAGGGCTAAAGAGTATTCCATTGTGTATTTGTACTACATTTATTTTATCCATTCATCTATCCATTGATGAACACTTAGATAGATTTCACCTCTTGGCTATTGTGAACAGTGCTACAGTATACACAGAAGTACATATATCTCTTAAACATACTGATTTTATTTCCTTTGGCTATATGCCCAAGAGTGGATTCCTAGATTATGTGAGAGTTCTATTTGTAATGTTTCGTGGAGCCTCCATACAATTTTCCATAATAGGTTCACTAATTTACATTCCCACTTTTAGGGTAAAAAGATTCCCTTTTCTCCACAACCTAACCAACACTTGTTATCTGTCATTTTTAAAATAATCTCCATTCTAACAGGTATGAGATAATATCCATTCTGGTTTTATTTAGCATTTCCCTGATGATTATGATGTTGAGCATTTTTTAATATACTTGTTAGCTATTTGTATGTCTTCTTATGAGAGATGTCTTTTTAGGCTCTTTGTCATTTTTTAAATTACGTTATATGTTTTCTTGCCACTTTGTTTGAGTTACTTATATATTTTGGACTAGCCATTCTGGTAGGTATGTAGTATTGCCATGTAGAGGTGTTAATTTGCATTTCCCTAAATATATCCTCTTCTTTGAAATATCTGTTGGTGACTTCTGCTTGTTTTCTAATTCGACTGTTTGAATTTTACTGCTGAGTTTCAGAATTCTGTATACAGTATAGATATGAATTCTTTGTCAGATATATGGTTTGAAAATATTATCTTTTCTGGGTTCCCGAGAGGCCGGCACATCTGCCGGGGACTCTTGGCCAGCAAGAGGGTCCCAACCTGAATGGGGAGTGCGCAGAAAAAAGAGAAGACAGACAAGCGAGGTCTGGAGGACTGAGTAAGCAATGCTTAAACAGCAGTGCTTAAACAGCAACTTTATTGTGCACACAGTTAATATATATATGTTTGTCCTACATCATTAACAGGAACAGATACCATTATCTCATACATGAAAGCAGCACATAAGAACAATAGTAAAATCAGATACATAATCGGGTACAATCACGTCACGCAGGTGGTGGGGCAACCTATAGTTAAAAGTTACTGACGTATGCAAGGCACTAGAGAGGCAGAAACCCATTATATTTGCGCAGTCACAAGAACAAGCACAGGACCCAATAGTGGGTAGACAAAGTCATAAATCAGATACAGAAACTGGACCCATTATCCTGTCAGACCACATGCAGGCCACATCACAATCTCACAAAGTTCTTTTTATAATTCCTTTACCTGCAGTTCCTACTTTCCCATAGCTCGACTGCCTCCAACGGGAAACTGTGTCCGGGCTCAAGCTCACTATATGGTGAGGCCCAATTCCAAGGGGTCTCACATGGGAACGAACCCCACAATCTTTCACCTATGTAATTTTAATGAGATATTTGTGTGGTATAATCACTTACTATCCTGTATTTTAATATTATGTATATGGTTTGTTTTTCTTTAACCTTCTTGAAAAGTACAACTTTGAGTTATGCCTTTCAGTTTCTTGAAAGGTAGATCCAGAATTACTTAACACTCACATAACAGACACAAAAGTGTTTACTGCATAAATAGACCTAGTAACACATTTTTGATGGAGTGGTAAACAAAGGAGTAAATAAACCACCTTATAAGATTGTTATTATATAGTAAATTGATGTGAAAATTGAATCATAGACTTTTTAAATCTCTAAATACATTCATTGTTTGTTTATTTATTTATTTATTTATTTATTTATTTATTTATTTATTTGAGGCAGAGTCCTGCTCCATCACCAGGCGCCAGGGAAGAGTGCAGTGGCGTTATCTCGACTCACTGCAACCTCCGCCTCCCGGTTCAAGCAATTCTCCTGCCTCAGCCACCCAAGTAGCTGGGACTACAGGCATGTGCCACCACGCCCAGCTAATTTTTGTATTTTTTAGTAGAGAGTGGGTTTCACCATGTTGGCCAGGATGGTCTCGATCTCTTGACCTTGTGATCCACCCGCCTCAGCCTCCCAAAGTGCTGGGATTACAGGTGTGAGCCACCGTGCCCGGTCCCTCGTTACTTTTGTAACTCATTTGCAGATTTTTTGTCTTCCATGCAACCAGACTTTATTTAAATAGAAGGTTTTTTATCAGCCTGTAAAAGTGTGATCTGTTTCCTCATATAAGCCATGATGCAGTTCTTTGGTTTAACCTGGTATATGTTCTTCTAAGTTCAATTCAGGATTTAAGTTCAGTTTGGAAAGTCAAGGCATGAGCATCTAGATGGATCCTCCAATTAAGCCTATGTAGTGTCATGGCCTTCCCATCCGTGGTATTTAGTATATAGGTGATGATGCAAACCCCTATTTTACTGCTTTTAAACTGTTAGCCATTTATTGATTCACTTGGGATTTAATTGCTTGCTCTCAGTAAGTGTTCTAATCAGAACCGCCAAAATCACTTCACTACTCCTAATTCCAGTGGAGTCAAAGAAATTAGAGTTGCAAATAACTTGTTAAGTCACCCCTTTAATCTTTTCTCTAGGCAGGGCTATTCCCCATGGTGTATTTTTCTTTTTTGTCAATCTAAACTTTAAAGAGGTTCAGCAAGTGTGTCTTCTGGTGCTTCCAAGGCTGAAGCTGGCAAAATGTGTCTGTAAGGAATGAAAATTATATACTTTTATCAGTATCCAGTCTGAACTGCTCCTAAACATGAACCATGATAGTTCCTTTTACCATTACCCCATACAATTTTATGAGTTTCTGGTTGCAAGTTCAACAGCCAAAGAGGGATCTATGCTCCTGCCAAGATTGTCTTTCCTTGCTACAACTGTCAGTCTAATCAGAAACATGATTAACAGAATATTTGTGACATTTATAGTGACTACAAAACTATGCCACTGGGAAAGACAGAAAACTCAAACAATTTTATGTCATTTATAGTCATGCTAAATTTTTGTTTCCTGAGTCACTTTTCTTAAACATAGGCCTTTTTCTTCCTGTGAAAGTTAAAGATGTAGGAAGTCAGGCATGGAATATAATTTAACTTCAAGTGTCTCACTTAGAAATGGTATGAAATTATTTTTGCAAGTTACTGCCAAATATCTCATGCCTATAGTGATGAGGTGAAATGGATTATTATCTATATTTTATAGATGGTGATATTGAGGTTCTGATCTAGTAAGTTGCTTTAGGTTACTCAAATAAAACCCAGTTATTTTGAATACATGTGAAATCTAGAAATGGAATAGAGGCATTTATTTTTTAGGGCCCATGACATGTATAAATGGTTCATAGCACAATACTCTTCTAGATTTTCTATCACACTTCCTATTCCTTCCCAGTCGTCTTATGTTTTTCCTTACATTTTAATATTTTTATAGAAGCAGTTATCAAATTCTGTTCAATGTTTGAATCAACTGTGTAGTTTTCAGATATCATGAAGCTAAGGTCTTACCCTATGGAAATTCAATCAAAATATAGACCGATATCTTTCTTGAACTCCTCAGTTGAATCCAAAGTGCAGCCAAATTTGAGAACCACAATTTTAGATTTGTATTATAATCATTCTTATCACTTTACCTTCAGTCACACAAGTCAGCAAGAATTCAGTGCTTTATTAAAATACAAGGTTTTCCTCAGCTGACAGTTTTAAGCAGTGCAAGCTAGTACAGTAGTTCCATTCTCAACCTCCAGGTATCTGTCTTTGTTCTCATCATTTCACAATCGGCAAACTGGCAAAAGGGGCCAGGAAGTCCAGGTACATCCCTTTAAGGGTAAGGGCCCAGCAGTGCACAAATTACTTCTGCTTTCATGCTATTGGTAAGTTATAAGGGCAGATGGATGTCAATAGTTTTTAGCTAAGGATCCAGGCTAAAACTAAAAGGACTGAACTTCTGACTCTGAACAAGAAAGAGTCACAAGGACGTGAATTACACTGCTGCCCAGAATCACATCAAAACAACAAATTGACAAAACATATGAGAAAACAGTTTGTGAGACACTGAATATGGGCAAGAAGGACCTGAGAGATGTTAATCAAACAAAATCAGCCACACAACTTCCCTAGCTTACTACCTTTTTTTTTTTTTTTTCTTATTTTTAAGTGCCAGGGTACATGTACAGGATGTACAAGTTTGTTACATAGGTAAACGTGTGTCATGGTGGTTTGTTACACCTATCAATCCATCACCTAGGTATTAAGCCCAGCATTCATTATGTATTTTTCCTGATGCTCTCTCTGTCATCCCCCGCCCTGCCCTGACAGGCCCAAGTGTGTTGTGTTCCCCTCCCCATGTCCATGTGGTCTCATTGTTTGGCTCCCACTTCTAAGTGAGAACATGTGGTGTTTGATTCCAGTCCATGGTGCAGAAAGGAGTACCTCATCGTAATCTGGGAAGATTTCCTGAGATGGAAACATGGACTTGAGAGTCAAGAGAAACAGGAATTTTCTGGGCAGCTAGAACTTAAAGTTCAGAACATCAAAGAAGTTACAGTGGTATGGACAGAGGACACCAGAGGTTCACAGAGGATATACTTTGAGTATTCAACACACAATCAGTGCTTGCCTGTGCATGAGACTTAACACCATAAAACTCTAGAAGAAAACCTAGGCAATACCATTCAGGACATAGGCATGGGCAAGGACTTCATGACTAAAACACCGAAAGCAATGGCAACAAAAGCCAAAATAGACAAATGGGATCTAATTAAATTTAAGAGCTTCTGCACAGCAAAAGAAACAATAGAATGAACTGGCAACCAACAGAATGGGAAAAAAAATTGCAGTCTACCTATCTGACAAAGAACTAATATTCCGAATCTATGGAGAATTTAAAAAAATTTACAAGAAAAAAACAACCCCATCAAAAAGTGGGTAAAGGATATGAACAGACACTTTTCAAAAGAAGACATATATGAGGCCAACAAACATATGAAAAAATGCTCATCATCACGGATCATTAGAGAAATGCAAATCAAAACCATATTGAGATACGATCTCATGCCAGTTAGAATGGCAATCATTAAAAAATCAGGAGACAACAGATGCTGGAGTGGATGTGGAGAAATAGAAACAGTTTTACACTGTTGGTGGCAGTTTAAATTAATTCAACCATTTTGGAAGACAGTGTGGCAATTCCTCAAGGATCTAGAAATAGAAATATCATTTAATCCAGCAATCCCATTACTGGATATATACCCAAAGGATTGTAAATCATTCTATTATAAAGAGACATGTACACGTATGTTCATTGCAGCACTGTTCACAATAGCAAAGACTTGGAACCAACTCAAATGCCCATTAATCATATACTGGATAAAGAAAATGTGGCACATATACACCATGGAATACTATGCAGCCATAATAAAGCATGAGTTCACATCCTTTGCAGGGACATGGATGAAACTGGAAACCATCATTCTCAGCAAACTAACACAAGAACAGAAAACCAAACACTGAATGTTCTCACTCATAAGTGGGTGTTGACCAGTGGGAACACGTGGACACAGGGAGGGCAACTCCATACACTGGGGCCTGAGGGGTAGGGGGCTAGGGGGAGGAATAACAGGGGTTGGAGGGATTGGAGGAAAAAAAAGTATTGAAAGAAAAGAAAGGACTATGCAAAATAAATACTTTTTCTCCTTTTACAAAAAATTAGAGTTCTTATAGTAATGTTCTAAGATAAATTATGTAAAATTATTCTATAAATTGTAGCAATATTAAATGTTTTTTAAAAAAACAGTACTGTGACATCTTCAAAAAATTTGTTAAAACTGTTTAAAAGTAATTTAACTGCATCTCAGAACAAAGCTCAAAAATATATTTGTCAAAAAACACCTCAATGCCCATCTAGGTAAAACTCGCAATGTTTATATTCAATCAAAGATAAGGCATAAGGAAGAAAAATAAACCATAATGAGGACAAAACTTTATCAATCAGAAATGACCCTAACATAAAACAGATGTTAGAATTAGCATACAAGTATGTGAAAACAGTTATCATAACATCATTCCATATGTTCAAAAAGTTAAGTTATAAAATGTATATATTTTAAAAGAACCAAATTATACTTTTAGAAATGAAAACTACATGTGAGATAAATCGTCCATGTGATGGGATTAATAGCGGATTAGATATTACAGAAAAAAAGATTATTGAACCGCAGTACAAAATAAAACACAGAAATTAAATATGAAGAGAGCATGAGTGGGTTGTGGGACAACAACAACAAAAATTAATAAAGTGATATCTGAAAATTTTCCAAAGTTGATTAAAATTACAGACTTGTAGTCCTAGACTCTCAATACGACTAAAGCAGAAGAGACATCAAGGAAACTACTTCAAGGCACATCATGATAAAATTTCATGAAGACAGTGGTAGAAAATCTTTAAAGCAGCCAGAGGAAAACTACATCTTTAACGTAATTATGTATTTAACTAATACATGGTATGCACAAGGAAACAAAGATAAGGATTACCACTTTTCTCATAGAAAATATCCAAGAGAGAAGATAATGGAATATCATATTTAAAATACGGAAAGAAAAAGTTGTCAACATACAAGTGTATGCATGGTAAAAATTTCTCTCAAAAATAAATATGATTTACAGAGTGTTTTTAGGCATCACTAGCAGTCCTGCAATACAATGATAATATTTTCTTCAGACAAGAGGAAAACAAAACAACAAAAACAAAAGCAAAGTGATCTCTGATGGTGGTTTGTATTTCTGTGGAATCTGTGTTGATATCCCCTTTACCGTTTTTTTATTTCATCTATTTGATTATTCTATCTTTTATTTTTTATTAATCTGGCTAGTGGTCTATTTTGTTGAGACAAAATAATCAAAAGGAATTATGAAAGAAAGATGACTGCAAATGGAAGTTATGTGGATAAATATGTTGTTTTGTTTTGTTTTGAGGTGGAATTGGGTTTGTTACTCAGGCTGGAGTGCAGTGGTGTGATCTTAACTCACTATAACTTCTGCCTCCTGGGTTCAAGTGATTCTCCTGCATCAGACTCCTGAGCAGCTGGGACTACAAGCATGTGCCACCACACACGGCTAATTAAAATATGTATTTTTTAATGATCTACTTTTTTTCTAAAGATAAATGACTATTTAAACAAAAACGATAAGAATATATTCTGGAATTTAGAGCATAAATATAAAGCATGACAACAATAGCACAGCTACAGAAGGAGAGAAATGCAAAAGTGTTGCAATTAAACCTGAAGGTAGGACGTCATAAGCTAAAGATGTATAATATGAATTTAAAGCAACCATAAAATGACCAAACAATAAATTATAGCAAATTAGACAACAAAGGAGATAAAAGAGATTCATAAAATTATTAGATTAATATAAAATAAAAAAACAATAAAAGGAGCAGAGATAGGGAAAATAGAAAAAAAGTATATGATATATTTAGACCTAACAATATCATAACTCGCATTAAATTCAACTATCTTAATATCTCAAATATGAATATCATTCTTAAGACAACAAAATATTTTACAGCATTTAGCAAATACTTCCTTGTTTAAGTCTTTTTAATGAATCTTCATCACTCAGGATAATTTTGGAAATTCTCATTGTCTCCTACAAGATTCTGTATAATCCAATCAAATCTCCCTTATTTTGAATGTATCTTCTATGATATTATTCTTTCCCGTCAAGCTGAAATTTAGGTTACTAAGATGTTGTGTGTTCTCTCCCAACTTAACCAAAGTAATTTTTTTTTTTACCTTTCCTAAAGAATATTTGTCCTGAACTCTTTGTCACAGTTAAATCTTACACAGGTTCAGAGTGTCATTGTAGATTCTTTGTCTAGGATCTGACCCTAAAATTCTGAGCTAACTGTTTCTCCCTCTAATTCCTGTATCAGTCTGTCCTGCTTCCAAATATGTGGAAAGAAAATAGGCTGATTAAAAGTATTTTTTGTACCCTAGAAGGTATATTGATTTTTTTTTTTTTACTTAATCTAGGATTTTAAGAATAGATAAGACAAGTGATAGAGTTAATATATTGGGAAGTAGAGCCAAATAAAATTAGTGTTATTTAGATAAGGGGGTGAGGAAACTAGCACTACCAACAAGTCTTTATAATATTTTGTCCTAATTATCCATTTACCTATCATTATTGTTTAGTATTTCATAATGATAAGTAATACTAATATCCCAAGACATAGCCTATTGCTCAATGCATAGCAGGCATTCTTTAAATATTTTTAATTGAAAAACTGAATCCTCAAAACAGTCCTACACAGTTTAATTTATAACTTCCATTTATAAATGAAGAAATTTACCCTTAGAGAAGTTACATGACTAGGGTGTAGCATAACCTATAAATTGAGTACAGTTCCTCCTGTCATACAATCTAAATTTAAATTCTAGTTCCATCATTTTAAAGCTATATGAATTTGGAAAAGTCATTTTCACTTTCTATAAGTTGATTGCCTCATCTATAAAATGGTGACAACATTATAAATAGGCTACAGGAAGTATTAAGAGATGCATGGACATTATTTATGTAATATCTGACCAGTAGAAAGCACTCACTGTTAACTATTTGTATTATTTTAATTATTCCTATTATCACATCAGCAGACCAGTATTATAATTTTTATTATCCAAGGTTACCTAGCTAATTAGAAGCTGATCTTGCATTTGAACTGAAGCTTTTCTGCTTCTTTCAGTACAAATTAATACATTACTGTATAGCACACAGAAAGAATCGGATTTTAAATTTATAATTTTTCTTATTTTTTCCCTACTTATGTTCTTCGGGCTAAGTACCTTGATTCCAACCTCATTGATAATTTCAACAATTTAGAGTTTAATCACTTCTTTATAACATATGGGTTCTTACTCTCTAGATTTATAATATAGATATTCAACCAAATCTGAGCCTATGATGATTATTTTGGGGAATGTTTCATTAATATTAATAAATGACAGTTGTATTATCATTTCTATGACCTTCATCTTGTTTTTAATCTATGTAATCTTTTTTTACTTCAAAATCAATTTGAATTGATTTAACAAGTAAGAACCTTGACATATATTTTGAAAGAATTTACGTACTGTTATATAATTAGATATCAAATTTGCTTAAATGCTTTTAAAGAGCTTAACATAAATAAAAAATTTTACAGAAAAAATTAAAAGCATTAATAAACATCTATTATTTCACTTAAGTTTGCTTCACTTTAGGTATCTATTGAAATAGATTTTCTCATTCCAGTACCTACATTAGTCAGTTGAATTTCAGGAATCTGCATTAATCTGCATTAACATTTCTAGGCCACTAAGATGTTATTCAGAAATTACTGCTTCAGCCCACCAGATAATATTTTAATGGTCTTAAAAGACCATAAATAGAAAAGGGCAAACTTTCAGCTCCTAAATGTGAGGGGGATTATACCTATGACAAAATCTATTGAGACTTAAGTAAATCAGTAGCAGTAACAGTGGTGTTTCACAAACTTTACTATAAGTAATGTTTTACTTAAATGGTAAAAATACCACTTTTAACAAGTCATTTAAATTTTACTTTAAAAATATGCCAAAGTGATGACTAACATGCTTCCTCAAATACCCTTAATTTGACTAGATAAATAAGCAAGAGATCCTAATTGCATGTCTCAAATCAAGAAAAGGAAAATGTTGTTCAGTAAGAATTCCGAAGTTACCATGTATGTGAACAATTCTGGAAAATCAGTGCATTAAGCCGCAGAACACGTGGATACAGAGAGGGGAGTATCACACACTGGGGTACATTGTGGAGGGCTAGTTGAGGGATAGTGGAGGGGGAGTGGGGAGGGATGATGGGGGGTGGGTGGGGAGAAATGTCAGGTATAGGTGATGGGCGGATGGTGGCAGCAAACCACTTTGCCATGAATGTACTTATGCAGCAATCTTGCATGAGCTACACAAGTAACCCAGAATCTAAAGTACAATTAAAAAAAAAAGAAATTATTACAAAACATTGTCAACAAGTATTATTATTTTAATTAAAACATAAACAATTAAGGAGGATTCAACTGATTATTTCAAAGGGAACCTAGATCATAGACGACATTTCACATTACCAGGAAAGGGAAAAAAGATATTAGCAATGTAAAAAAAAGAAAATTGGAAAGATATTTTTAAAAAACTTTCAGGACATTTTGGAATGCTTCTTGAGAAGGTTAATGAAAGACAATTGCTCTGGAAAAGTGAACATTTGTTAAAAGGATGATTGTAAAGATAACTTTTTTTTATATTAAAAAAGTAGAAAAGATAAATGTAATCTCAAAAGATTTGAAATCATTACTACTTAAAAATAAAAGTTAGACCAGGTTATCAGGAGAATTAATAAAAAGTCAACAAGATACATTTAATTCAGACCACATTGATTAGAAGTGAATTAGCATGAAGATTTTCTTAGTTTAGCATTGAGATGTATTTATATGGTTATGGTACATTTATTACTTGATATTATAAAAAATTTTGTGACCAGCAAATGAATGTTTAAACCCCCTGAAAACTAATAGATTGTCTTCAATGTTAGCAATATTATTTGCATGTTAAAGGAAATGTAAAAAATACAAATATTAGAATACTCTCAAATCTGGAATAATTAATGGAAAAGAAAATATAAACAATAGTAAACTATAATTTCACCACAAATGTAAACATAGTACTTTTAAGAATTTGTAGTAATTCA
This sequence comes from Plecturocebus donacophilus, assembly GCA_004027715.1. NCBI lineage: Eukaryota > Metazoa > Chordata > Mammalia > Primates > Pitheciidae > Plecturocebus > Plecturocebus donacophilus. Next base: position 5,103 of record PVKP010022626.1, on the reverse strand, counting down.
AATGAGATCATTGAACTATTGCCTAATGAAAGGCATTAAACCTTTACAATTAACACAAATATTTCAGATAGTTACATTTTTTTCCTGGGAAGATATTTTGTTTGTAGAAGATTTCTCTTCTACACTGAAGGAAAATAAATGTTTATTGACTTAGAGTTAAAAGGAAACAAATGGCATATGTGACTTCATAAATATTTATAATTAACTTGATATAACTTGTTATTTTAATTCTATCTCAGCATTCACCAAAATGACTCATAAGTTTTTATTCAAAACCTACTATCTGACTACAAAACTGACTATAATGAATCATCTTTCAAGTGGCAGTGAAAGGTACTTAAGTGGTACATTTTTGGTAAGTAAACGTATAGTTAAGGTAGATGTATTTCACCATAGGACCATGTTCTCCTGAGCCATGTTGGACATTTAGTCTTTCAATTCCCTTTCTCACTGTCACATATCACCAAACCACAGCAGCAACTCCAGCCTCCATTTCTTCCCCTACCACCTAACCTAACTCAGGCTACTCTTTATTTGGCCAATAGAAATATATGGTTTCTTATTTGATGTTTACTTATTATATTTGCTAAGTACTCTTTGCATTCACCAAGTACCTTTAACATATTTTTTTCTGTATGCATTACAGGATATGTTCATTGTAGAGTCAAAAAAATCTAGTTCATATATGCAACACATATGTCTCCACAATTCTGTTTAGCAATTGACGTTTTAATCACTGATGTAATACTTTTAGATTTTCTAAAATAAATAATAAAATTTAACATGTTTATTAACCACCTTCTCTATGCCAAATATTTCACAATTATGTTCATACCACATTATTTAGATTTCTCTTGCTTTTTTTCTACATCAACTTTTTCAATAATAAATTTCTATGTTGTAAAATAAGAAAGTTATTACTCTAACCTTCTCCTACATCTTTCCAAGCTCTCAAACTTTTATATTCTCCAATCTGGTCCCTACATTCTTGAAAATAAATTTCCTACAGTTTAGAGTCAGTTTGCCTGACTCCACATGAATTTATTTCTTCTCCTACTCTTGGTGACATTTGTCATAGTGGAAAGTTTCTTCATTGCTTGTCAGAGTTGAAACTATTGCACCTTACAGACATGGTTTGCTGTTCTTGATATACATCTCCTTTCGTTAGAGTGATTCTTTACACTATTTATGCCAAAGTGTGTGAAAGGCAAACTTCCCAAATTCTAGCAATGCTAAATATAGCTGTTTATATAATACTGTAACGTACGAATAATAAAACTCTAGATTTAAAATGTGTTTTCTCTTGCAATATTGATAAAATTGCTATACTGTTGTTAGTACACTGCAGCTGCTAAAACCAAAAAGTTATAAACCTGCTTTATTGCTTTTTCCCATTAGAAGCTTTTACATCTCCTTATTTTTGGTCCTTTGATGTTTCATAATAAGGAAACCAAATATGAGACTATTTTTCGTCATTTTTCTGGGTCTTTAGTGGAAGGTTTCAATTTGAAGATTTATGTCTTCGGCTCTGGGAAAATCTCTATTAATATTTCTTTGATTGTTCATAGTTAAATTTCATTATTTTCTTTTCAAAGACTTGTATTCAACAGCTATTAAACCTCACAGATTGGTCATGTATCCTGTGTTTTTCTTTGTGTTTTTGAATTGTTTTAAAAGATATCTTCTGTTTCCTTCTAGACCTTTTATTTAAAAAGTATTTTAGCAATTTTATTTATAATGTCTAAGTTTTTTACTCCTTTTCATTTTTTCTTTATCTTTCATTTTAGGTTCAGGAGGTACATGTGTAGAGTTGTTACATGGGTAAATTGTGCATCCCTGCAGTTTGGTTACAAATTATTTCGTCACTAGGTATTGAGCATAATATCGAGTAGGCAGTTTTTTGACCTTCACCCTCCTCCCTTCCTCCTCCCTCAGGTAATAGTCAGTGTCTACTCTTCTCTTCTTTGTATTCATGTGTACTCAATGTTTAGCTCCCACTTATAAGTGAAATCATGCAATATTTGTTTTTTTCTTCCTGTATTATTTTTTTTAGGATAATGGCCTCTAGCTAAATCCATACTGTTGCAATGACATGATCTTATATTTTTTTCATGGCTATGTAGTATTCTACGGTGTATAGGTACCACATTTTCTTTATCCAATCCACACTTGATAGGAATCTAGGCTGATTCCATGTTTTTGCCATTGTAATTAGTGTTGCGATGAACATGAAAATGCATGCATCTTTTTGGTAGAACAAATTATATTCCTTTGAGTATATAGTCTTTAATGGACTTGCTGGATCAAATGGTAGGTTCTGTTTTAAGTTCTTTGAGAAACCTCCAGTTTTCCACACTGACTGAATAACTTACATTCCCCCCCAACACTGTACATGTGTTCCCTTTTCTCTGCAATCTCATCAACAGCTGCTGTTTTCACACTTAAAAAAAAAATAGCCATTCTGGCTGGTTTGAGATGGTATCTCATGTCAGTTTTTATTTGAATTTCTCTAATGATTAGGGATGATGAGCCTTTTTATTGTACTTGTTGGTTGTGTATATATTTTCTTTTGACAAGACTATGTTCATGTCCTTTGCCCATTTTTTAAAATGTGGTTGGTTATTATTTGCTTATTGATTTAAGTCCCTTATAGAGTCCAGATATTAGACCTTTCTCATATGCATAATTTGCAAATGTTTTCTCTCATTCTGTAGGTTGTTTACTCTGTTAATAATTTCTTTTTCTATGTAGATGCTCTTTAGTTTAGTTATGTCCCATTTGACTATTTTTGGTTTTGTTGCATTTGCTTTTGGAGACTTCCAAAATGAAATATTTGCCAAGGCCTATGTCCACAATGGTATTTCCTAGGTTTTCTTCTAGGGGTTGTATACTTTTAGGTCTCACATTTAAGTCTTTAATCCATCTTGAGTTGATTTCCTTACATGGTGAAAGGAAGGAATCCAGTTTCAATCTTCTGTATATGGTTAGCCCATTATTCTCACACTATTTATTAAATAGGAATTTCTTTCCCCATTGCTTGTTATTGTCAGCTTTGTAGGAGATTAGATGGTTGTAGGTATGCAGTTTTATTTATAGGGTTTCTAACCTGTTCCATTAGTCTTTTTGTCTGTTTTTGTACCAGAACCATGCTGATTGGGTTTTTGCAACCTTGTAGTATAGTTTGAAATCAGATAACATGATATCTCTGGCTTTGTTCTTTTTGCTAATGATTTCTTGGTGATTTGGGATCTTTTGGACTCCATATGAATTATTTATTTATTTATTTATTTTAAACTTTTTTTTTTTTAGATTCAGGGGATACATGTACAAGTTTGTTACCTGAGTATATTTTGTGATGTTGAGGTTTGAGATATAAATGATTCTGTCATTCAGATACTGATAATAGTATGCAACAATTAGCTTTCCAACCCTTGCCTACCTCTCTCCTACCCCTTTCTAGAAGTTCCCAGAATCTATTGTTGCCATCTTTATGTCCATAGGTACTCATATTTAGCTTTTACTTGTAAGTGAGACCTATATTTGGTTTTCTGTTTCTTCATTAATTTGTTTATGATAATGACATCTAGTAGAATCTATATTGCTGCAAAGGGCATGGTTTCATTTTTTATGGTTTTATAGTATTCCATGATGTATATGTAGCACACTTTTTAAATTCAGTCCATCACTGATAAGCACCTAGGTTGATTCTATGTCTTTGCTATTGTTTTGGTAGAATAATTTGTTTTCTTTTGAAAATATATCTAGTAATGGGATTGCTGGTTCTAATGATAGTTCTGTTTTCTTTGAGGAATTTCCAAACTGCTTTCCATTGTGGCTGAACTAATTTACATTCCCACCAAGAGTGGACATCTGTTACTTTTCTCTCTAAAGCTTTGCATCTGTTGTTTTATGACTTTTTAATAACAGCTATTCTGACTGGTGTGAGATGGTATCTCACTGTGGTTTTGATTTACCTTTCTCTGATGATTACTAATGATGAGCATATCTTCATATGTTTCTTGTCTGTTCTTTAGAAAAATGTCTGTTCGTATCCTTTGCCCACTTTTTAATTTGACTATTTGTTTTCTGCATGTTGATTTGTTTAAGTTCTTTATAGATTCTGGATACTAGACCTTTATCAGATGCATAGGATGTCAATAATTTCTCCTATTCTGTCTGTTTACTCTGTTGGTAGTTTTATTTGCTGTGCAGAAGCTCTTTCATTTAATTAGGTTCCCCTTATCAATTTTTATTTTTACTTCAATTGCTTTTGAGGACTTAGTCATAAATTATTTCCCAAAGCCAATGTCCAGGATAGTGACTTTGAGTTTTTCTTCTAGGATTCTCATAGTTTCAGGCCTCACATTTAAATTTTTAATCTATTTTGTTTATTTTTGTATATGTTGAAAGATAGGGGTCCAGTTTTATTCCTCTGTGTATGACCAACCACTATCCAAGCACCATTTATTAGGAAACCATTTCCCCTTTGCTTCTTTTTGTTGCATATTATTTTGTTTTGTCAAAGATTTGCTTATTTTTCCAAAGTTTGTGGTGTGGCATTATTTAAATGTGTGTGGCATTATTTCTGTGTTATTTTATTCAAAGGTGTGTGGCATTATTTCTGTGTTACCTTATCCAAAAGTGTATGGCATTATTTCTGTGTTATCTATTGTGATGCCTCCAGCTTTGCTGTTTATGCTTAGGACTGCTTTGGCTATACAGGCTCTCTTTTGATTCCATATGAATTGTAGAATAGATTTTTCCAATTCGATGAAAAATGACATTGATAATTTTAGAGGAACAGCATTGAATCTCTACATTGTTTTGGGCATTATGGTCATTTTAATGATAAAGATTCTTCCAATACACAAACATGCAATATTTTCCTTTTGTTTGTGTCATCTAGGAGTTCTCATAGCAGTGTTTTGCAATTCTCCTTGTAGAGATATTTCTCCTCCTTGGTTAGTTATATTTCTAGCTATTTCACTGTTTTTCGACTATTGTAAATGGAATTACATTCTGCATTGCAAATTATTGGTGTATAAAAATGTTACTTATTTGTGCACATTGCTTTTTTTTTTTTTTTTTTTTAATTACATTTTA
>PVKP010022625.1:0-37414 GCA_004027715.1 Plecturocebus donacophilus | reverse complement strand
GGGGCATTGGGGGGAGGGCGGGCACTCTGGGTGGGCAGACACTCGGAAGGGGCGGGGCACTAGGAGGGGCTGGCGCGGCGCACCCTGGCGGAGGGCTGGGCATCCTAGAAGGAAGGGGCACTCTGGGGAGGGTGGGGCACCTGGGGGCGAAACACTCCGGGGGACGGCGGGACCTAGGGCAAAGTTGCCTGGGGGAAGGGACCTGGCGTTCCCGGGATTTTTAGTGGTGGGGATAGAGGGGCTCCTCACCTGCAGAGTCCGGGTCCCTGAGCAGTGCAGCACGCTCTGCTGCCCTCGCCGCAGCTCGGCCGCGCTCATGGGACGTACCCTGGGGTCCGACAGAAGGGCACATGGTACATCCTAATGTCTTCATCGATCCCTGCCTCGCCCAGGTGCCTCCTAGCCAACCTGTACCCACCTGAGCACCACCTGGATGGGCGTTTCCGGCCCCTCTGGCCCCTGCTCCAGGCTCCGCGCGGGGTCCCTGTGGGCAGCAATGCGAGTTACCGTACCTGCACCTGGCGGCTGTTCAGGGCTCCCGGAACGAACCTCTCTGAAGATCTGCTTACCCGTCGGGTGACCCGCGTTCCTCCATGTCTTGCTCTGCACACGGAGTTAGCTCCGCCCGCGTATCTTTTCTTTCCCTCCCCAATACCCTCCCTTCTCCACAACACTGGGACTGTCCACACACTTCTTGCATTCCCACCCCAGCCCCCATCCCAGGCAGTCATCCATCCGGAAAGGCTCCAGCCTGCCCAGGGCTAGCTCGTTAAAGATTTACCCTTCCCCACCCCTGCAGTGGAGAAAGTCTCTCCCAAGCTAGGGGACCCCTAGCTAGGGGGTTCTGGAGTCTGAGGAGCCCTTGCTCTCTTCTCCAGTCCTCGCAAGAGGGACTCGTGGAACCACCCAGACCCGCCTCCTTTGTGCCCAGATGGGGATAACTAAGCAGATAGGAAGGACTCAGCCAAGGCCCGCACAGGACCAAGCTTTTTCTACTCTCTCCACATACCCCCCACTCCCACCCCCAGCAGCTCGGCTCAGGGCCCACGGAGCAGCACAGGTCAGCACTAGGGACGACCTGGCTGGATGGAGTCTCTTAGCTGAGCTGAGAACAGGTTTCCAAGCATCTGGTAAAATCCTGGGGCACCTCCCTCTCTAATGCCCAAGTTAATCCTAGGCCAGCATGATTGTTTAACCCTCTCCTGGTCTGGCTTATGAGAGCTGCAGAGACATCTGCAAATGTGCAAGGATGTGGCAATCACTTATTCTGTGCTAGTCTCCATGCTGGGCACCAGGGTAGAGGAACCCCATGCAGCCTCTGCCCCTTCCCAGCTCACAGTCTGGCTGCGGAGATGGGTAAGGACAATCCAGCAGTGTGTAGGGCCTTTACAGGGAGTACAGAGGCCTGTAGGAGCCAGTGGGGGTGGGGAGGAGGTGAGGGTATTCCAGGCAAAGCAAACAGGAGTCAGGATGGCCAGGGCAGGGTGGTGAGATGAATGTGCCTGGAGAGGTAGTTTGAAGTTGAACCCAGCTTATGGCGGGCACATGAAGGAGTCTGGACTCATTCTTAGGGAACCAGGAAGCCACTGAAGGGTTGCAAACAGGGATGTGACACCATCAGACTGGCATTGTTATTATTATTGTCATTCTGGCTGTCTCCGTATGTTCTCTGAATATTTCTGCAAACTCTCCGCCCCCCAAACACACATTAGGGTGAAAGCCCTAAAAATTACTTTTTCTCAATGTAACACATTCTGTACCACCACAAATGACAGCCAACTATCAAGCCACCCTGCTGGAGAATGGGCTGTCTTGGATGGCAGTGAACTTGAGCTCCCCAGGCGATGGAGATGTGTAAGAAAGAGCCAGTTATAGGACCCTCTGGCAGGGGCCACAGGAAAAGTTCTGTAGAACAAAGAACCACTGCCCCCAGCTCTGCCACTAACTTGCCACAGAGCCTTGAACTCTCTGAACTTGCTTCCTTCCTGTAAAAAGGGATGAATGACCTTTCTCCTATTTGTCATGGTTGTTCTGAGATTTCCATGAGAGAGTGTCATTGAAAGTGAAAGTTGTAAAGAATTGCCTAAAAACAAAAATAAAAATTCCCAGATGACCTCTAAGGTCCCTTTTAACTCTGAAGTTCCTTAATCTACTATATTTTTTTGAGTCCTTGAGGTGCATAAGACAAAAATTTCTATCCCTGTTTTTCAGAGGAAAAACAGAGCAAGACAGTGTTAGGCAGGAGAGGTTGTCTAAGGAGAAAGGCGACAAATGGCAAAGACTATCAGTCACTTGCATCTTCATGTGCATTGGTTTAATCCGATTGCTGTCCCTCCTCAGACTAGACTGACATGAGCCACACTGAAGGGATTTTTTTATTTTATTTTATTTTATTTTTTTTTGAGATGGAGTTTCTCTCTCATCACCCAGGCTGGAACGCAGTGGCATGATCCTGACTCACTGTAACTTCCACCTTTGGGGTTCAAGTGATTCTCCTGCCTCAGCCTCCTGAGTAGCTAGGATTACAGGTACTCACCACCATGCCCAGCTAATGTTTGTATTTTTAGTATAGATGGGGTTTTGCCATGTTGGCCAGGCTGGTCTCAAATTTGTGACCTCCAGTGATCCACCCACCTCAGCCTCCCAAAGTGCTGGGTTTACAGGTGTGAGCCACCGCACCCAGCCTTGAAGGGATTTTGATTAAAGTGCAGAAGAGGATATGTTGCAAGCTGGTCAGTGGGGACTTGTGCACCAGGCTTCCCAACCTGGATCAGAATGTGTACATGATTTGATGTCCTCTGAATCACAAATGCAGGAGCAAAGTCCTGGTTCTGTTCTCTAACAGTGAGTTCAAATGTCTGCTACCCTTAAATTGAACAGTCATGAGCAAATTTTTATTTAGCCTTCTCTAGTTGTCAGGCAAGTTTCCATGCACTTGAGATGCATACATTAGTGAACAAAACATAAAAATTCCTGCCCCTATGGAGCTTACCCTCTAGTGAAGTGGAAAAGGCAGATAATAAAAATAAACATATAAATAACTTACATGGCATGTTAAAAGCTGAAAAGTGCTATGGAAATAATATCAGTCAGTGTTAGCAATGGGGAACAGGCTGTTGTTTATATAGTATAGTCCTGGAATACCTCATTGAGAAGGTGACTTTTGAGGAAAGACTTCAAGGAGGAACATGAGTTAGTCATGCAACTATTTGGGGGAAGATTATCCCAGGCAGAAGAAATGTCCAGTGCAAAGGTCCTGAGATGGAGCATGACCAGTGTGTGTTCAAGGAATGGAAGAAGGCCAGGGTGGTTGGAACACAGCAAGGGAAGAATGGGAGACAAAAATCGTAAGGATAATAGGAGCATGGTTATGTGCAAGCTTGTAGGTCGCTTTAGGGATAAATATAAAGAAATATCTAGCACATCTTAAACTGCTGAAAACCAAAGACAAATAAGAAACCATAAAAGCAGCCCTAGGGAAAAATGCATAACCTTCAAAGTAGCAATAAGAAGACTGACAATTACTTCTGAAGAGAAACTATGAATGCCAACAGACAATAGGCAGTGCATCTTTAAAGTGCTGAGATTAGAAAACAAAAATCAACCTGGAATTATATGACTAGCAAAAGTATCCTTCACAAATGTAAGTAAAATAGACATTTTTGAACAAATAGAAGCTGAGAAATTCAACTCCAGTTGATAATTACTACAAGAGATACTAAAGGAGCTTTTTAAATGTTGAATGAGATAGAACTAAAGGAAAAAATAAAGAGCACCAGAAAGAATAAATACGGGATGTATATAAAATCATTTTGACTGTGTAAAAGAAAGTAACACTAATGTTTTGCTGCCATTATAATATACATAGAAGCAAACAGACATTACACTAGTATAAAGGATAAGAGGAGTTAATGGAGTTAAACCATAGAATTGTAGCACTGGTTCTTCAATTGTCTGGGAAGTGATAAAAGCAGTAACTCAGGGTAGACTGTAGTAGGTCAGGGATGCATAGTGACATCTTTAACGTAACTATTATCAAAGTAAGAGTTAAAACCAAGAAGCTAATAGAGAAAAATGAATCAAAACTACTTGATTGATTCAAAAGAAGACCAAAAAAAAAGAGATATAAAGTCACAAAGATGCCAGGTGTGGTGGCTCACGCCTGTAATCCTAGCATTTTGGGAGGCTGAGGCAGCTAGATTGCTTGAGCCCAGGAGTTCAAACCAGCCTGGGCAACATGGCAAAACCTCATTTCTACAAAAAATACAAACATGAGTTGAGCATGATGGCACATGCCTGTAGTCTCAGCTACTTAGGAGGCTGAAGGAGGAGGAGCATCTGAGCCTAGGTCAAGGCTGCAGTGAGCCATGATCATGACACTGCACTCAAGCCTGAGTCACAGAGTAAGACCGCATCTAAAAAAAAAAAAAGTCACAAAGAACAAATGGAACAAATAAGAAACAAATGACAAGATAGAATTAAACTCAATTGTATCAGCAAGTATATTAATTGTACATGGGCTAAACACTTCAAATAAAAGACAGAGATTGTCAGACTGGATACAAAAAACAAAATGTGTCTATGTTGAAAAAATGAAAGTGCACTCCAAATTTAAGAAAAGAAATACATTGAAAATGAAAGAATAGAAAAAGTTATATCACATAAGCCCTCACCAAAAGAAAGCAGTACAGCTGTATTAACACCAGACAAAATGGACTCCAATGCAGGAAGCATCGATAGAGACTGTGAGAAGCACTGTATTATATTATGTGATTCAACAGGAAGATACAATAATCTTAAATTGTATTCATCTAATAACAGAACTACCAGAAGGAATAGACAAATTCACCACCATAGTTGCTAATCTTAACCCAAGTCTCTCAGTAATTGAAGAACAACAGGTAAAAATTCAGTAAAACTGTAAAAGATTTGAACAACACTGTTACCCAACTTGATGTAAGTGACATATACAAAACACTATACCTAATAATTGCAGAATACACGTTATCGTCAAATGTACATGAAATATTTTCCAAAATAGATATTGGGCTGTAAAGACAGCCTCAACAATTTCAAGTGTTTGAAATCATATTAAATATGTTCTCTGACCATAGAAGCATTAACCTAGAATTAATAAAGGAAAGATAACTAGAAAATCCACCCAACCCACTGCCAAATAATTGGAAACCCAACAAAAACACTTCTAAATGACCTCTGGATCAAATGATAAATCATAATGATGATTAGAAAATATTTTGAAATTAACATGAGGGAAGTAAATCACCTCCAGTTGATCATCACCACAAGATTACAAGGATGTGATTTACTTCCCTCATTGTTAATTTCAAAATATTTTCTAATCATCATCATGATTTATTATTTGATCCAGAGGTGATTTATGTAGTTAAGTTATGCAGAGAAGAAATGTATAAGCTCTGCTTATATTAAAAAAAAATTCAAAAATTAGTCCTTGAAGTTCCATGTCAGGAAACCAGAAAAAGAATAGCACATTAAACCGAAACAAAAAGGGAAAGAAAGTGTGCAGCTAATAGCAGAAACCAATGAAACTCATAGCTGATATACAATAGCCAAAACTTGTTTCTTTGATAAGATCAATAACTTGTATAAATGCTTAGCAAACTAATAAAGAAAATAAAAAGAGAAAATTCCAAGTGCAAATACCAGAAATAAAAAAAGAGACTTTACTCCAGTTCATACAGATATTAAAAAAAATAAGAGGATATTATGGGTAACTTTATGTCAATAAATCTGAACTTGGCCATGTTCATGAATTCATGAACAAATCACTTAGAAATCTCAATTTCCTAAAATGGTTAAGAGAAAAGGGTAGGATATCTGAATAGTTTTATATCTGTTAAACAAGTTGAATTTGTAATTAAAAACCTCCCTACAAAGGAAACTCTTAGCCTAGATGGCTTCACTGGGGAATCTTCCAAACACTTAAGGAAGTAATGAAATGAATCTTAGACAAAATGTCAGCAAAAGAGCCAGAGGAGGAATTTCCAAATTCATTTTTAAAAAAATGAGGCCAGCCTAACCCTGATATCTGATCCTTACAATGACATAATAAGAAAAGAAAACTGCAGGCCATTATCTCTCATGAGCACAATTGTTAAGATCCCAAATAATTATCGGCCAGTCAAACTCAGCAATGTAGAAAATGCATAATACATATGGAGTTAGTCCAGTAACTCAAAAGTTGCTTGAACATTTGAAAGTCAATCAGTGTAATTCAACACACTGATAGAATAAAGGAGAAAATCAAATGGTCATTTCAATAAATACAGAAAAGACATTTGGTGAAATTTAACACTTGCTCATGATAAAAATAAAAGCTTTCAACAAGCTAGAAATACAATGTAAATTTCTTAATTGAATAAACGTTCTTTACCAAAAAAGAAACCCACAGGTAACATCATATTTAATAATAAAAATAAATTCCTCTTCTCTTACCATCATTCTAGTATAGTAAGGCAGGAAAAAGAAAGAATGGATATATGTAGCACTGGAAAAAAAAGAATTAAGAAGACTGTCATTTTTCACAGTATACATGCATACACAGATATATGTGTGTATAGAAAATTCTTAAGAATCTCCAAAGTCTCTGATACAATGTCAGTATGCATATATTATATATTGCTTGTTAATTATATGTATAATACACAACTGGAAACTACAATTTTAACATTTAGAGCAGCATCAAAAAACACAATGTCTTATATTTAATAAAAGGTGTTTGAAATAAAATGTCGAAAATAGCAAAACTGCTGATATTTAGGAAGACCTAAATAAAATGAGAGAATTACTATTTATGAATTAAAAGATGCAGCGTTGTGAAGATGCTAGTCTTCTGCAAACTGACACATGTAGTAGATTCAATGCAATCCCAATCAATATCCCAGCAGGGACTTTTAAAAATGAAAATTGACAAGCTGGTTCTAAAATTTATGTGAAAATGCAAAAGACTACAACAGCCAAGATAATAATGGCTAAGAGCAAATTTGGAGGACTTACTACCAGACACCAAGACTTAATGTAAAACAACAATAATCAAGACAGCGCGGTGTTTGTGCCAAGACAGGCGAATGGAACCAAACAGCCTCCAGCAACACATCCACCCATATGCGTCACCTGATTTATGACAAAGGAAGCACTGCCCTCAGTTGGGAGAATGTTGTTCTTTTCAATAAATTGGGCTGGATTAATTGGATGTCCATTTAGGGAAAGAAAGAAACAAAATCCAGGATCTCGTAATTTACATCATTGACAATATTCATTTAAAATTAATGATGGATCTAAATTTAGAAGAAAATCTGGATAATATCTTCATGACTTGGGAGTAGACGAAGATTTCCCAAACAAGTCACAAAAAAACACTAACCATAAAAATATTGATGTATTGGACCACATTGAAATGAAGAACTGTTCATCAGAAGATTGCATTTAAGGGAGTAAAAAAGCAAACCACGGACTGGGAAGTTATTTGCAATACATATATCTGACAAAGGACTTCTATCCAGAATATATACAGAGCTTCTACAAGCCGGTAAGAAAAAGATTAACAACTCAATTTCAAACTGACCAAAAGATTTGAGCTGGCATTTCATAAAAGATGATACCCACGTGTCTAATAAACATAGGAAAATTGCTCAATGTAATTAGTCACCAGGGAAATGAAATTAAAACCATAGTGAGATACAAGTACACAAATACCAGAATAAATACAACTAAAAAGACAGGCAATACTGTTAGTGAACCACTTCCAGAAAACAATTTTGCAATATCTACTAAAGCTAAACGTATCTCTATCCTTTGATCTAGCAATTCCACTTAGGTCTCTGCCTAAAAGAGTGCAGACATCCAACAAAATACATACACGAGACTGGGTGCGGTACCTCTCACCTGTAATCCCGGCACTTTGGGAGGCTGAGGTGGGAGGATCGCTTAAACCCAGGAGTTCAAGACCAGCCTGGGCAACATGGTGAAACGCCACCTCTACAAAGATGACAAAAATTAGCTGGGCGAGGAGGCTGAGGTGGGAGGATCGCTTGAGTCCAGAAGTCGAGGCTGCAGTGAGCCGAGGTCATGCCACTGCACTCCAGCCTAGGCAACAGAGTGAGACCCAGTCTAAAAAAAAAAAAAGAAAAAGAAAAAAGACGTATATGAGACTGTTCATAGTAGCTGTTTAGCCACCTCCATCACCACCACCATTTCTACTTCCATCATTGTCATCATTACCAACACTACAATCACCATAACGCCATCACCAAAATTCAACCATCGCCACCAATACCTACTTAACCAGCAGGCACCATAGTCATTTAGTGACTGCAAACCCCGTCCGCACCGTCATTCATCAAATCTCTACCGTGACCACCACGATCCTCACTATTACCACGCTTCCATCCTTCGGAGTCTGGGCTAATTCACTCCTGGAAACTAAAGCTGCTAAGCTGGGCTCGCAGCAGCGAGTGGCACCCCCATTGACCGTGGTGCTCCGGGTTCCCACAGTTGGGGCTGAGTTCCTCTGTGTCCCCCCTCCTCTTCACCCTGCTTTTTTTTTGTCTACAGACAGCACCCCTTCCTCGGGAGCAGTGGGTCTCCGCTTCCCCTGCCGCGACTGAGGATCGGACAGATGGAAGGCCTGCGGGACCTTCAGGGTGTCCTGAGCCGGCTGAGCCCCGCAGGGCGGATTCCCGGCCCTCGCTAGAGGGCAGCAGAGCAGCGCGCCCCCGCGGCCCGGGGCGCCTCACAAAGGAAGCTTTGTGGAGTGCGGGCCTGCGCTTTGCAGCTCGCTCCTGAGCCAGCGCCCCGCTCCGGAGCGGCTGAGCAGCTGACGCGTGGTGAGAGACGAGCAGGCCCTCAAGCTGCACTCTCCGAGGGAGTGAAGAAAGCAGCGCCAGCAATCAGGGCCCCGTCCGCCATGCCCCTGCCCCCGGTGCATCCCCTTCAGTCCGCTCTTCTCCAGTTAGCCCGGCCGTCCTCTCCCGGGAAAACCCTGCCGTGGCTCCCTCGGGCCTCTGAAGCGTCTGAGCTCCCAGCCTGGGACTGGAGGCCACTGGGGCTCTGGCTCCTGCTGACGCCCCCGGCGGTCGCCTCCACGGCCCTGCACCCCTGCCTCCCGCGCCCCCATCCCCAGAGCTTTGCTTCCGTCCTCTGCTTGCGCGGTGGTTCCCTCTCTCAGGGCTGGCGTCCTCCGCAGTGGCCTCGCCCTGCAGGCTTTCCCTAGAACGCCTTCTCTGTCACCCGCTACCCGCCATCAGGCCGGAGCCCGCCTCCGGGTCCCCGCAGTCCGCCCGGCTCCTCCGTTGCGGCGCTGATGACACTGGGCTTCCCTTCCTGGCTGCTGGTTGGCAGGGACTGTGGCGGCTTCCTCCCCGAGGCCTCTGAGCCAGCGCGGGGACCCAGCACACACGCGGAGCTCAGCAAACACGGGGGAAGAAGGAAAGGAGCCCGGGAGGCTGGGGAGAGGCCTGCTGGGCGCATCCCCGCGTCCCTCCCCGGCCCCCTCCGACTCTCTTCCCTCCCTGCCTCTGGGGGATAACAACAAACACTCAGCTCCATGATGCGAGGATTCATTTAGGGACTCCGTTATCATGGAGATCGTCAGCTCCTGTCACAAAGCTGCTCTCAAACGTGCCCAGAAACGGTGACATTCTCCTCGCTTGGGCCAAGCTGGCCCCTCAGAGCAAACCGTCTGATGGGAACCTAGAATCCCCAGAGGATGGAGGCCAGGCTCTGCTAGGCCCAGGTGAGCTCCCGCGTCGCCGCCCCGGCTCCTGCCAGCACCCCAGCAGCAGTTGCACGGGAGGCCTTATCGCCATTTTTCAGCTGCAGAGACTGAAGTCTTGGTGGGAGGAGGCGGAGCCGGGCTGGGGCTGTCCCTGGCCGCGAGGCACAGTCCTGCGTGGAGCTGAGATGAGAATGGAGGCTGCGAGGAAGGAGGTGCTCCTCGAATCGCGTGACAGTCATCTGTCGCTGCTCCACTTGTACCCCCCGCAGAGGAAAAGGCAGATGGGTCCAGGGCCTGTTGTGAAATTTTTCCCAACAGAGCTTGCTGTCATCTTTAATTAAAACGCAAGTGGAGGCCATAGGACTCATTACATTTCCCCAAATTCTCTATGCAGAGATCATTGAATTCGCTTCTATCTGGCTTCCTATTACATTTTACAGACGGGAAAACGAAAGGCGGCCAGGACAGGCTGGAGCAGCAGCTGCACTGGCGGGAGAGCTGAGACTCTAGGGAGAGATGGAGAGAGCTGCAGTAACGCACTGGTGCCCCGGGCTGCCACTCCTTCCTCTAACTACCTGGCCCCGCTCCACCCCAGAGGACGCTAATGTCAGGCTTTCCACTAGGTGAAAAAGATTGCTTTTGTTTTTGTTTTTTTTTTTGAGACAGAGTCTCCTTCCATTGCCCAGGCTGGAATGCAATGGCACCATCTTGGCTCACTGCAACCTCCCCCTCTCAGGTTCAAGCGATTCTCCTGCCTTCGCCTCCCAAGTAGCTGGGATTACAGGCATGCACCACGAAGCCTGACTAATTTTTGTATTTGTAGTAGAGACAGGTTTTCTCCATGTTGGTCAGGCTGGTTTTGAACTCCTGACCTCAGGTGATCTACCCACCTCAGTCTCTCAAAGTGCTAGGATTACAGGTGTGAGCCAATGAGGAGCTTTTTGAGCATGAGGATCACATCCTAATGCCCAGAGCGGGGCCTGACGCAGAGGCACGTGCTCTAAGTGTCTGTCTGATGATGGGATGATGGTCAACAAGAGGAAATGAAGCATCCTAAAGCCAGGTTTTGTCTTTTAGTAAAGACAAGCTTCTGTGGGTGGTTCGGAAATCAAAGGCCTCCATGGCTGTTGAAACTCCCTGTCACTTCCAGGATCTAGCTCTTCTCCTAGGAGTATACATAGCTTTCTCCTGAGTCAATGTCTGCCTACCATTCACCCGTAAATGACTTACCTATGAACTGGATATTTTCCTCTAAAAATGAGAAGTCACCATGTAAGAATGTTAAGGGGCATTAAAGTCCATCTCTTGCACAATGACCTCATGTATCTGGAACCTTCTCAGTCAGAGCGATGGGAATTAATATTTATTGAACAGTGGGCTCTTTTTTTTTTAGTTCATTTTAACTCACTGTCAAATTCTGGGACTGACACCATGATTGCCCTCATTTTACAGATGAGGAAATGGGCTCAGAGATGTTCAGTGATTTGTCACAAGTCCCGCACCCACTTTGGGCTGATAGGCAAGTGGCAGAGTAGGGATCTTTCTCTCACTGGTCCCTAGATTCCATCCTCTCCTTTCTGTACCCTGCTTCCTTGAGCTGTTTTGCAAAGCTAAACTTCTTCGATAACTGAAGTTGAACTCTTTTTTTTGAGATGGAGTTTCGCTCTTCTTGCCCAGGCTGGAGTGCAATGGTGCGATCTTGGCTCACTGCAACCTCCACCTCCTGGATTCAAGTGATTCTCCTGCCTCAGCCTCCTGAGCAGCTGGGATTACAGGCGTGCACCACCATGCCCAGTTAATTTTTTATTTTTAGTAGAGATGGGGTTTCATCATGTTGGCCAGGCTGGTCTCGAACTTCTGACCCTGAGTGATCCACCTGCCTCGGCCTCCCAAAGTGCTGGGATTACAGGCATGAGCCACTGAGCCCAGCCAAAGTTGAACTTTTAAATAGACAACTTGCCTTAGTTTAACCATCTCCGTTGAAACATGTTTCTATACCATCTTGCACACTGCCCTGCCTTCTTCCCTGGGAGATCCTGAGTGATACTTTGAGCCAGTGGATCTCTACCCTGGCATCAGAATCACCTGGATACCCTAGACCCCAGCCACAGAGAGTCTCATTAATTGAGGTGGGGTCAGGACATCAGGTGATTCTAATGCACAACCAGGGTTGACAACCTTGGCTTTTTGCTTTTCTTGATGTCCAAGTCATTAATCCAGCAACTGTATTGGTATAGCTTCTGACAGAGTAATTTCCTGGGTCCTGTGGGTATTTTTCTTTTTTTCTTTCTTTTGAGATAGGGTCTTGGTCTTTTGCCCAGGCTGCAGTGCAGTGGTGCAATCACGGCGTACTATAGCCTCAACCTCCTGGGCTCAAGTGATTCTCCCAGCTCAGCCTCCCCAAGTAGCTGGGACTATAGGTGTGTGCCACCATGCCCAGCTAATTTTTTTTTTTTTTTAGAAACGAGATTTTGCCATCTTGCCCAGGCTAGTCTGGGACTCCTGGGCTCAAGTGATCTGCCTACCTCAGCCTCCCAAAGTACTGAGATTACAGGCATGAGCCACTGTGCCTGGCCCCTGTGGTTATTTTGAGGATTGTGTGTGTCTTTCTACTCTGTCCACTCTTCTCTTGGGACCAAACTTTCTGATGAGCCATTTCACTGAGGTTCCTGGAATATCTCTGTTCATTTCTAGCTTGGAATTCACTGAGAAATCATGAGCCAAATAGAGTAGAGCTGCCTACAAGCTCTGCCTGAGGGGCCCTTGGGATTCTTTTCGAGTTTTCCAGACCTTTTCTCCCTCCTAGGTTTTTCCACCCAGGTGCTGATGACCCACTGTGTTGTTTGATTGTGAACACAGAAGTGTCCTCTTCCAAGAAGCCCTCCTGGATTGGGGCTGGGAACCCTCCTCTGAGGACCTGCAGCCTCCTGCACCAACCAGCCTCATGATCTTACCCATTTGGTGGTGGAGAAAAGGTGTCAACCTCTGTCTGCCTCACAGAACTCTAAGCTCTCTGAGGGCAGGGGCAAGATAATCTGATAAACTGAATAGGTTTTCAGGGCATGTTCATTAAACTGAACAACAGCAGCAGCTAGAACTGAATGTCATGGGAGCCCAGGAAAGGAACGAGCCTCCTGACCAGAGAGCAAGGGATGGAGAGTCCAGGAGAGCTTCCTGGAAGAGGAGGCATTGAAAAGATATTGAAAAGATGGGCAGGAATGGGGGTGGGCAGAAGGAGAAGAAGGGAAGCATTTCAGGCAAAAGGGAACAGCAGAGGTGGGACAGTTAGAAGGGTGAAGTGTCGTTTAGTGAGGTGGAAGGCTGGGAAGAATGAGGGGAGGTGGTCATGTTCCAAGCCTTCAGAGGACAGAAAGCCGGGGTACAGTCCTGGATAAAAACTGATTTCCCCTCCCGCTTCTGGATGAGCAGAATGTGGGGATGCTCCCTCCTTCAGGCTTTTCCTGGGAAGCCCCACCCACTTTATCTGCAAGGAGGACACTGAGTTCCCAGGGCTGGATGGGTGCCAGCCCCGGCTGCTGACTTGCTGGTCTGGCAGCTAAGGAGCTGGAACATGGAGCTGGGACTTCCACACTAGTCCGGCAGCCAAGTCCTCCAAGCTGGTCCCTCCGGAGCAGCGGAAAGCCCATCTCCAGAGCTGTCATCACCATTCCCTGCTCTGTTTCCCAAGGGAACCCTGCAACGTGCCCCCAGAGCCTCAGTGTTGCACACATAGGTACATGGGGAGGAGTGTGGGCTAGAGGCGTCAAAGACCCTGCCTGCTCCAGGGATCTGGGATTTCTGAGAGCAAATGCTGCCTCTGCCTCCCTAGGGGGAGACACAGTCCCCCACAACCCCAGATGAGACTCTCATCAATCCCAAGACAGAGTCCTAGCCTCTCATCTACCTAGACCCCTCTCTTTTCCAATTATTATAAACTAACCCTCTCTTTTCTCCCCAGAATGAAAGGGGGGCTGGATTCTCTTAGTCCTGCCTCCCTCCCTTGGCACATATGCCCACTTTGCTACTACTACTACTACCATGACTTCAGCTAGGATTGCTGCCACTGTCTTCCACTGGTCCTTCTAGTCCTTTACTACGACTCTGCCAGTGCTTCTGCTGTTACTGCTGGCACTGCTTACTGCGACCACCACAGCCAGGACTTCCACTACTACTGCTTTGACTGCCTCTGCTGTGTGCCCACCCAAATCTCACCTTGAATTGTAAGCCTCATGTGTCGAGGGAAGGACCTGGTGGGAGGTGATTGGATGATGGGGGCGGTTCCTCCATGCTGTTCTCGTGATAGTGAGTGAGTTCTCGTGAGATCTGATGGTTTTAAAGTGTGGCACCTCCCCTTTGCTCGCTGTCTCTCTCTCCTGCTGTCTTGTGAAGACGGTACTTGCTTCCCTTTCACCTTCCACATGATTGCAAGTTTCCCGAGTCCTCTCCAGCCATGCAGAACTGTGAGTCAATCAAACCTCTTTTGTTTATAAATTACACAGTCACAGGTAGTATCTTTATAGCAGTATGAACATGGACTAAAACAGTACTTCTTACTATACTGCCACCAGTATTTCTACTGCTGTACTGCCACCACTATTACTTCTCTTAGTATTTACACTACAACCACTCTACTATTACTCTAATGATGACTACATACTATCTGTGACTACTCCTAATAGCAGCAAACATTATTAATCACACACAATGAACCAAAGACTGAGCTAAGCACCCTGTATCAATTGATATAATTTAAATCATAGCAACAAACTTCTATGGTATTATATTATTGACAAAAAGAGTCAAACTCTGTAAAATATTTGAAGAGATTTATTCTGAGCCAAATAGGAGTGACCATGGCCCATGACACAGGCCCTCACTCGAGGCCCTGAGAACATGTTCCCAAGGTGGTTGGGTGTACCTTAGTTTGTTTTTGTTTTTGTTTTGAGATGGAGTTTCACTCTATCCTGGCTGGAGTACAGTGGCATGATCTCGGCTCACTGCAGCCTCTGCCTCCCAGGTTCAAGCAATTCTCCTGACTCAGCCTCCCAAGTAGGTGGGACTACAGGTGTGCACCACCACACCTGGCTAATTTTTATATTTTTCAGTAGAGACAGGGTTCTACCATGATGCCCAGGCTGGTCTTGAACTACTGACTTCAGGTGATCCACCTGCCTCGGCCTCCCAAAGTGCTGGGATTACAAGCATGAGCCACTGTGCCCAGCCACAGCTTAGTTTTATACATTTTAGGGAGACATGAGGCATCAATCAGATACATTTAAGATAGACTTGGTTCAGTCCAGAAAGGCGGGACAACTTGAAGCATGGTGCAGGTGGGGGGATCTCAGGTTAAAGATAGAGTAAAAAAGTTTCTGACTGGTAATTGGTTGAAAGGGTTATTAGCACTAGAAAGGAATGCCTGGGTTATGATAAAATGTTGTGAAAACCAAAGTGTTATCATGCAGGTGAACCCTCCAGGTAGCAGGCTTCAGAAAGAATAAAGTGTAAGTGTTTCTGATCAGACTTTAGCTCTGTGTTGATGTTAAGTGGGGGTCGGCTTTTCCTGAATCCCAAAAGGGAGGAGGGCATACTGAGGAATGTCTGACCTCTGCTTCACATCATGGCCTGAACCAATCTTTCAAGTTAACTTTGGAGTGCCTTGACCAAGAGGAGGGAGTCCAGCTGGTTGGAGGGTAGGGGGCTTAGAATTTTATTTTTGGTTGACAGTATAACCTCCCTCCTTTATTGATGGGGAAACTGAGGCTTGAAGAGGTTAAGTAACCTGCCCACATTCATAGAGACAGCAAAAGACTGAACCAAGGCCTCAACCAGCAACCCAACGACAGGGACCAAGTCTGAGATCTAGAACCTTTCTGAACCTCCTTTGTCCTTCGTCTGCTTTCATGAGTAAAGCTTTGTCTTATCTTCAGTCCTCTGGAAAGAATTCTTTGAACTCAAAGAAGGAAAGGGGGCCTGGCTCTACAGATGTCTAGAATACTGTGAGCCATGTACATAGTAGGTGTTCGATATGTGTTGTTTGAGTAAACTGGATTCTAATGATAACCTTTTGAGGTAGGAACAATGATCGTGATGTTGCAGTTGGGGACACCGAGATTTCGGAAATGCTGTGATCTATCTAAGAGGTGAAGTTGGGACCAGATGCTAGAATTCAGTCTTTTCATGACCTTGAATGCAAGGTGAACTGTCTGACCCGACCACCACCTCTTCTCTGTGCATTGCACGTGATGGTTTGCAAAGCTCACATATCTGTTGTTTAATTCTCACAATAGCCCTCAGAGGGGGTGATCAGTTCCACTGTATTGAAAAGGAAAACCAGATTCAGAATGCTAAGGCAGCTTTGGAAGGGCTCATGGAGAGGTAGCAGCAAATCCAGGATTGAATCAACTCCTCCCTACTAACCCGAGGGTGGGAGCCTCCCAGTTAGAAGACTCCAAGAAGTCTCTCTTGGGACATCCCTCCTGCCACCCTGTCCAGCCACCTCAGCCCCTAGGGTGGGTGAGCCCACGGCCCCAAGGGGCGGAGAGAACTGGTTATTTCCAGCCTGGTACTTAAGGGCTGGCTAGGGAGGAGGGTGTGGGCTGGCTGGCAGGCTCTGTGCTCCCAAGAGGGTCTGGTCTTTGGCTGCTGAGACCTGGGCAGGGGGTCAGAATCTCCTGTCCAAGCCACCCAGGGCAGCCAAAGCTGGGCGGGCATCCCAGGAGAGGGCAGGCTACTCCCTCCCTGACAAGGCAGGAATACACAGCCAATATGCACACAGGCAGCTCATTCAGCCCCTGCAGCAACCTGGCCATGCCCTGGGCTGTGGCCCCCAGGCTGAGGCACTGCCCCTGCTGTTCTCGAGAGATGGAAACAGACAGCTGTTCTGATCAGGACCTGTGGGTCAGTGAAGAGCAAACGTATCCTGCTCCCAGCACCTACTGGGTGCCACCCATCCTCTGCAGCTCTGTAAGGTGGAAATTCCTGCCTCCCATGGGTTCCTCTCCCACTTGTGTGAGGAATGTGATCACCACGCTGCCTCCCTTTCAAATTGCCCGTGTTTCCTAACTCAGGACCTTCGCACATGCTGTCCCTCTGCTGGGGATGCCTTTCCTTTAGCTTCTCACGTGATTGGCTCCTTTGCCTTCAGGTCTGAATGTAAAAGGTCACCTTTCAGTGACATCTTCCCTGGCTCCCCTCACTCACAGGTATTCCCCCACCTCCCATGCACACACCTTGTCTCTGTCACCCTCATCTACTTTCTCTCAAGCATTCATATTTATTTTTTATTGATTTTTGTTTGTCTCCCTCCCCCTAAAAATAAAGAGTCTAGGCCGAGTGTGGTGGCTCACACCTGTAATCCCAGCACTTTGGGAGGCCGAGGCAGGCGGATCACAAGGTCAGGAGATTAAGACCATCCTGGGCAACATGGGGAAATCCTGTCTCTACTAAAAATACAAAAATTAGCTGGGTGTGGTGGTGTGTGCCTGTAGTCCTAGATACTTGGGAGGCTGAGGCAGGAGAATAGCTTAAACCAGGAAGTTGGAGGTTGTAGTGAGCCAAGATCGTGCCACTGCATTCCAGCCTGGCGACAGAGCAAGACTCCATCTCAAAAAATAAATAAATAAATAAAGAGTTTATTTTATGAACTATCAGGCCCCCAATGTCCAGCAGAGGGCTTGACACATAGAATCAACATTTACGAATGAATAGATGGAAGGGAAGTGAAAGCCCTTGTCCGTGTCCTCATTGTTATAGAAAGCATTGCCAACATTGAAACGGGTCTGCCTGTCTCTACAGGGGCCCCCAATTCACCCATGGGTGTGGTCAGTAGGGACACCATATTCCCTACAGTGATTTTTTTCTCAGCTCTAAACGCACACTGTTTATACATGGGGCATGGTGTCTCTTCCAACTTCCCTTCACAGGTCCTCCCACCTCTGCTTTCATAGCTCCAAATGACAGGGAGCTCATCCCATCCATTGCAATATTAGAAAGTCCCTTCCAATGCTCCACGACCTTCAGAACAATGGAATGGGAAGTTCTTCGCAACGTTCTCAAATGCCGAAGAGGAAGAATTGCTGTCATTAGCACAAGGCTGTGGACTTGGACAATACACTTTTCTGTTTATTCATTGATTTTCTGAGCCCCAACCATGGGCCAGGACCGTGGTGTTGAACTAGAGAGCAAAACAGCCTTGGTGGCCTCCTTCTCGATGAGGCATCAGGCCCATTGTGGCCTTTGGGCCCTAGAACAGCCCTGGTGGTGGCAGCAGGGTGGTGACAGAGGAGGCACGTGGTGCGCATCAGATGCTTCTGAAAGTCGATGGTGCACACACGTCACCCAGGGCTCTTACCAGGATGCAAATTCAGGAACAACAAATCTGGGCAGAGGTTCTGTGTCTCTCCTAAGCTCTTGGGGGACGCTGATACCACTGGTGCATGGACCAGACTTTGAGTAGCAAGGTAGAGACCCAACTGACATAAGAAGTGAAGCCTAGAGCAAGTCAGGGACTTGCCTGGGGTCACTGGTCAGGTAGCAGGAGCTGAGAAGGGACGGTCTAGCTCCGCTGGCCAGGGCTCTGGAATTCACGGGGCAGGCTGGGCTGAGTGTGCCTTTGTGAGGCACGGATACCTGGACTCACCCGAGCTGCCCGCCCCTGCCCATGAATAGCGGGCCTCTTTCCTTCCTGCATAAGGCCTGGCGGGCGTAAGCCCACGGCCGCCCCCTCCCCTGCATACACACTTCCACACACTCACACACCCCTGCCGGCTCGGCTGCCCTCCCTGTTTGGGGAAAGTCAACAAGAGCATTTGAAAAGTCTTTCTGTGTGGAGAATCTGTTTGTATAGGGGGAGGACACGGAGAGCTGGCCAATAGGTAGAAATATTAATGAAGCTTGTTATAAAGGGCCCATTCACGGCTCTCCGAGTAAATAGGGCTTTTGTCGGGCTGCCACGTTATCTGCCAAGTTCAAGAATGTGGTTTGAAAAAATAGAATTTAAAGGGGTGAGGTGGAGCCTTCAATGGCTGGCCTGCTGGAGCTGGAGCCAACTCCAGGAGGAGCCTCTGCTGTGGGGGCTGTGGCTGGGGGCACTGGGGGTGCTGGGTCTTGGGGTGAAGACTGCCTGGGAAGAGGGGCTGGGAGGAGCTGGAGTTCCCACTCAGAGAGAATTCCCGTCCACCAGTGTGGAATGCCTCGTGCCATTCCTTCCACCCGTTGGTGCCTGGCGCAGGGCTTACAGCTCCCCTCTCAGCCCCCCAACCCAGTATATCTTAACTCTCCTTCCTGGGAATTTGCCTCTTGGGGTGCTCATGGAGGGGGTCTCTAAATGGTAGGAGGAGGGCTTTGTAGTAATTTTTAGCCATAATGCTGTGCTATTCCACCAACCTCAGCCATCTTCTCCCACTCCCTTACGAAGTCCTACTTTGTACATTTTTACCAGACGCTACATAAGAAAGAGCATAAAAGACTGAAGGAGCGTGACCAGCTCAAGGTCACTCAGCAAGTCCTCAGCAGAACTGGGACTTGCTTCAACCAGTTTCTTGTTGAGTCAACATCCCTGGTACTGAGGGTAATGCCCGGCCCGAGGGGCTGTCCTGTCCTTTCACATGTACAGTATCTTACTTTTAGCCTTGGACTTAGAGCAACTTATAAGCAAAGGCCGTGCCTTATGCTGTTTGTCCCTGGCCAGCTGTGTGGTCTTGGAGAGGTGACTTTGCCTCTCTAAGCCTCAGCTTCTCCATTTGTAAAATGGGGTCACTGAGACCAAGCTCTCCTTTCCAGAAGACTCAGTGAGAGGATGTTGGTGAAGTGCCCAGCACTATGCCAGGGCCTCAGTGGGTGGTCCAGGAACAGTGGCTGAGGGCATTGCTTTTTCTGTCCCAGCCCACAGTGTAAGAGGAGAGACTCCAGGAAGACTGTCTCCTTGGCTTTGGGTTCCGGGGGTTTCTGCGTGGGTCCTGGAAGGCTGGTTTGTGCTGAGGTTCATGAGAAGCTGGTAAACTGGGAGTCCGGGGTTTCTGCCACTCCATGGTGTTAGGCAGCAGAGACACATGTGTGTGAACTATCACGAGGGTCTGTAAAATGGGCTCTGCAGGAGGCACGGGTAAGCACGGGTGACCTTTCATCCTTTGCCCAGAGAGCTGCACAGAACCCGCCTCTGTCAGGCAAGGGTTAACCTGGGTGTGAGGGAATATTTACATTGGTTTTTCTTTGCAAGTAAAAGGTGGTGGTAGGTGGGGGTTGGAGGTGTCCTATAAAACAAAAAAGAAATAATCAATGCAAAAACTAGATGGAAACACATTTTAAAAGATTCTGCCAGGAGCTTACTGCGTGACCCCGAACGGTGGGGACATAGGGGAAAGTTGGCAGCACCCCCTTTAAGTGACGTAGCGTAGGTCGGGTCGTGAGCACAGGCTTTGGGGCTCACAGACTGAGGATCAGAGGTGGGCTCTGCTCTTTTCTGGCTGTGTGACCTTGAGCAAATCGTCCACTTCTCTGGGCTTCCATTTCTTTGATTTGTACAAGAAAAGGGAAGAGAGGGTTAAAGTATGTGAAGGTCCCTGGCACATCATGGATGCTCATTAAATGTCAATTTCCTTTCCTTTCTGGGCCTCTTGGCAGGTCGAGGGGAAGTGTCTGACAGGTCTCACCAGCCAGACTCGGGAGAGACAGAGCACTGCAGGTCTCAGTGCCTGCACACCAGCTCAGTAGCCTGACGCTGACTACACCCATACAGCCCCTTGCAGTTTGTAAAGCATCCACTTACCTGCCATCAAAGCCTCCCAAGAATCCCATGAGGTGGTCACGGCAGCATTTACTACCTTATAGCACTGTGACTGGGAAAGAGTAAGGGATGAGAGTCCAGGCTCTTGGGC
Organism: Plecturocebus donacophilus; assembly: GCA_004027715.1. Lineage (NCBI taxonomy): Eukaryota > Metazoa > Chordata > Mammalia > Primates > Pitheciidae > Plecturocebus > Plecturocebus donacophilus. Next base: position 16,786 of record PVKP010022625.1, on the reverse strand, counting down.
AGGGCCCAAGTCTGTCTTCATTCCTTTAGCGAATATTGATTGAGGCACTATGCTAAGCATGGGAGATACACAGTGAATAAGAATAGACACAGATGGATGGATGATAGATGAGTGGAGGGATGGATGCTGGTCAGATGATGGATGGCTAGATGGACAGCTAGATGGGTGGTGGATGAACGGACAGGTGGATGGATAGATGAGTGGATGACAGGTAGATGGCTGGCTGGATAGATGATGGATGGCGGTTTGATGGATGGATGGATGATGGATGGTGGATGGATATTGATGGATGGATGAATAGATGGGTGGATAGATAGATGGATAGATGGTTAGATGATGGATGGGCAAATGAATAAATGGATGATGGATGGGGGATGAATGGATGGATGGGTGAATGGAGGGATGGATGGATGGTGGATGGATGGATGGTGGATGGGTGGCTAAGTAGATGAATAAGTGAGTGAAGGAAGGGTGACAGGTTCTTTGAGGACAGAGCGCTGGTCTATTCTTTCCACCACTGGGTCCCCAGTGCTGAGGATGGTGCCTGGAAGAATGAACACTTGCCACATGAGTGTCTTCTGTGGTCGAGTAGACTCAAGAGTAGGTCTCTGCCTAGGGGGCTGAGACCCATCTCTGCAACTTTGTAGCTGTGTGATCAAGAGGAAGTTACTTAATCTTAAGGTTCCTCAGTTTCCTCATCTACAAAATGAGGTTGCCAATGCTTTACAGGTTGTTGTGAGGGTTAAACGAGTTAATACGTGGACATCCCACAGAACAGAGCTGTGCCTGGAGCATACCAAGTGCCACGTAAGTGTTGGTCACAATGACCATTTTTATGGGTTCATGTCTACGCTCCCTCCCAGCTCCTGAAAAAGATAATAAATCCTCCTAAGGCAGGGCTCTGGGCTCTAGGGGCCTCCTAGTAAAAAGTATATGTTGATTCTGTGGCTTCAGAGAAAGGAAGATCTTAAATCCAAATCAGGGTCAAAAAAACTCCAGGATACACATTCCACTGGGGCCAAGGGCAGAGCTGGACCCTGACTGAGGGAGGCAGGATGGCAGGATGGTCAGAGCCTTGGGCTGGGAGAAGAAAGGTTGCATTTCCATCCTGGCCCTGGCATGGCCCTCCTCCTGGGGCCTGGGATTCTCTGAGCTTGAGACTCCACAGCTCCGCATTGATAGAGATAGTCTGCCGTGAACCATTCAAGTTACAGACTGAGGAAACACGAATCAGGCTATCTTCGGCTTCTCATCCTCAATTTTCCCTTCTTTGAACGAATTTTTCCGTATCGGAAAAACTGAGCCTTTGCTCGCCTGGGAGCACACATGCGCTCTCTCCAGGTCGAAATGCTGTGTCAGCGTCAGCTCGTGGTTGACGATGGCACCAGACGGAGTGCTCATTAACGCCCCCGAGCAGCGGCCCAGGGTCCCCCCGGGTCACCTCCCCAGAGCACACAGGCTCAGCTTTCTCTCTGGGGCCGCCGACAGACCCACCTTGTCCTACCCCTGCGATTTCCAGGAGCCAGTGGTTGACACAAGTTCCCGCCCGGCGTGGGCTCGTGGGCCCGTGGGCTCAGCTGGATGCCAAGAGCCACAGAAACAGCTCTCGCCCGCCTGCCCCTCACTCTGCAAGTGACTCACTGGGGTTTGGAGTGGGCCACCCTAGGGGTGGCTCCTTGTTGGAATAAGGCAGTCACCCTCTAACAGAGCAGGCAAAGATGGCATGCCAAACCCCTTGCTTGGCGAGGCTTCTGACCAGAGGGCACCGAGGCATCTCCTTCCAGCCAAGGAATGGCAGGCACTCGACTGGGCATGGCCCTCTCAGAACCTGGAGCCCAGCTCGCCAAGTTCAGAGCGGGAGACAGAGACACAGCCAGAGAGGGGAGGTGACGAGGCCACAGGCACACAGCAAGTCAACAGCCGAGCTAGAACCCAGGTTCATGGACATCCCACACTCCCCTAAGGCTCTGCCGCTGAAGGAACCCAGGCTGGTCTGCTGGGTGCCACATGGGGTTCCTGGACATCTAGTCTTCAAGGCAGATTGCTGGGTCTTCCAGGCTTCCAAGCAAACCAGTGAGGTCCCTGGTGTGTGACAGAAAGAGAAAGGGATATGGGGTAGGAGAAAGGCTGGGCTTTATCGTTGGACACAACTGGGTCTGTCAGTTCCTAACAGAATAAACACCAGTTTCTTTAATCTCCCTGAGCCTCAGCTTTCTCATCCGTATGATGGGGTAACATATCACCTATACATGTGGGATTGTGGGGAGGATGTCACGATCTCAAGTGTCAGAGGCAGCATGGGCTCTTCGTGATAGCAGCTGTGGCGATGGCAAGGACTTCTGCTCTAACAGGCTGGGGCAGCCTGGGTGGCAGGAGTGGCAGGGACAGGACAAAGGCCTTTCGGGAGTTGGAGCACCACCCTGTAAGCACAGGGAGAAGAGCCCTGGGGCTGACAAACGGGTGGCCTGCCCAGGTCACCAACTTGCTGGAGAATAAGTGGCAAGTCTTGCAGTTCTCCGTGACTCAGGTTCCCCATCTATACAATGAGGTGTTGGGACAGAGGAGTTCACCACTGCACATTTCAGGTTGGCCTAACTGGCAGAAGGAGGACAGCGCCCATGCTGGGGCTGCTCCCGGTCTAAATAGACATTGTTCGAGGAGGTGGAGACGCTAAGTGGGGCGTACAGGCAGGAGGAGGTGGGAGGAAAGGAGCTGGCCAGGCTGGGATGGGCCCCTGGGCTGATCATCCAGAAGTTAGTGAAGGTCCAGTACTTTCAGATAAGGCCCAGGTGCTCAGGACCAAGGGTCCTTTGTGGCAGCAAGGAGACCGCCTCAGCGCTTCCCTGTGACACTGGGTGTCCTGGGCTGCTGCCACCCTGGTTTTCTGCTCAGACTTGCTCCCTTGGGTTAGGGCCAAGCAGCCCTGCCCAAGCTGGCCCCAGCCCGGACTCCTGGACTGTGCACCTGCCTCTCCCTGCCCACCCCACTCACAGACCTGGGGTTCAGCCTCAATGATCCCCTTGTACTTGCTCACATTGATCCCCCTTCCTCTTCACCTTTAAGGAAGTTTTCCCTGACTGCTGCTCCTTCTTCCAAGCCCACAACATCAACTGCCTGACCACTTCGCAGTTTTTCTGCCAACCATCCTCTTCGGCACCCCACTGCTTTCACCGGCTGCAGACCTTGCTACCTCTTGCCTGGACCTCTGCAGTAGCTCATGCCCACTCAGTCTGCTGCCCCACCCCTGGCTACTTGGCCAACCTCCCAGTCCTGCTTGTGTCACTCTCTTACCTGGGGGGCCCTTATCTCCTCCCAGGAAATGTGGGTGATAGGGCAGACGGGAAAGAGGAGGAGGCAGAGGAGGGTGAGGAGGAAGAGGAAGGGAGAGAACAAAAGACAGGAACCAGACACAGGGAGGGAGAGATGGACCTCAGAAAGGAGAGAAAGTCAGAGCCAGAGAGACACAGAAACAGAAAGAGGTGCCTGGAAAGAGATCAGAGGAAGAGGGGGAACAGGGAGAAAGTATGTAGAGGGAAGGGGAGCAGGAGAGGGACGCAGACAGAAAGACACAGCGAGACACAGAGAGAGGCAGACAGGGAGAGGGTAGAGAAACACAGAGACCGCCAGAGACCATCAAAATACAAACACAGAGACCGCCAGAGACCATCAGGATACAAGCACAGAGACCGGCGGAGAGGGCCCGAGCAGGCTTCGGGCAGAGCGAGCAAAGGAGACGGAGGCTGGGGTAGCTCCACCTCCCCCAGGGAAATTTCTCTCCAGTGCCTCCCATCCCGGAGCCCCAGGCCTCCTCTCCTCCTCTGAGCAATTGATCCTCCCCAGGGCCCAGATCGTGGGCAAGGAAGCAGGGCCTGGTACCCGATCCTGCTGCCTGGCGGCTCCCTGCCCTCCCCACTCTGGAGGCTCTGGCCTGGCTCCCTGTCTAAGACAAGGCTCCAGGAACCCCCATTACTGTCTCCCCATCCCCTAAGATGTGATTTGGGCCAGATCAGTGGGGGCGAGGAGTCACAGAGGTTCAAAATTAAGGACCTCCAGGTTCAGAAAGTCCAAATGGCTGCCAGATAAGCTGTGTGACACTGGCCCAGGACCTTAACCTCTCTGAGTCTCCAGGAATGTGGAAGGGCAAATTCGGTGTTGTCTGGGAGGGACATTGAGAGAGCTTGTGTTACACCCTCAACCTGCCCGCTCCCACCTCCCAATACCTTCCCAATCCCAGCCGTGCTTGAAGCCGATCTCATTTCACCGTATCAATGACCACTGCTCTGGAAAGCGGGAGAAGAAAGGGCCGGGGTGAAAGCTCTGGCCATTTAGCTAGGGCGCACACGGCCCAGGGTCTATCTCGGGTTCCAGCTTCACCTCTGCATTGGCCTCCGCCTCTGCTTCTGGGAGACGGGAGTTGAGTTACCTGCCATCAGATGGAGCCTGGTTAACTGTTTTTTGCCTGGGAGGATGGCCTGGTCCTGCAAAGCCAGGGTCCTATTGAGAGCCTGGCTGGGGCACGGAAAGACAGCAGACATGACCATGTGATGGTCACCGTGGCTGTGCTTGCCCCGCTGCCCTCTCCCTATGCACTCTGCTCAGCATTGCACATCCTGATCTCAGTAACAGACTGTGTGAGATGGTACAAGGACCTCCTCCTCCCACCCACAGTTAGGGAAACTGAGGCTCAGGGCCAGTCAGTGGTGGTGCCATTCAATTCCAGGCAGCCTGACTTCAGAGCACTCATATCCCACTAAAGGATATAACAAGAGTGACACTGGTGTTGGTGCCCCACCCATCCTGACAATCTTCCTGTGGACCCAGCCCAGTCCTGGGCATGGGAGCAGGAATCAGCAGCCCGACCCTAGAGGTGCTCACCACCCAATGTGGGAGAGAAGAGAGTCACCCAGTGGGCAGAGGACTCGCCCCTTAATGAGCTCCTTCTGCAGGCCAGGTTCTGGGGAGTGCATACAAGTGCGGGCTCAGGCACTGCACTGCCTGGGTTTGAATCCCAGTATGTGACTTTTCAACTGTGTGACCTTCAGCAAGTTACTTAACCTCTCTGGGCCTCCACTTCCTCATCTGTAAAATGCTTCCTAGCATTGTCATGAAGATGAAATGCACTGATTCTTAGTGGTCTCAGAACTCTGCCTGGCCCATGTCAAGGGCTTAGGCGAGTCACCCGCAGAATCTTTATCAGCACTTTTTGGAGATCTCTTTAATTGTCCTAGCAATTCTCTAAGGATGGTATGATAATCTCCATTTCACAGATGAGGAAACTGAGGCTCAGAAAGGTAAAACGACTTGAGAGTCAGGTAAAAGGCAGAGCCAAGATTTGAACCCAAGATCATAGAAACAAGATCCTGTATTCTTAATGATTTTTGTTGTGCACCAGAGAAAAAACTTTTTCCTCCTTCCTTTTTTCTTTTCTCTTCTTCTTTTCCTCCTCCCTCCCTCCTCTTTATTTATTTCCTTTCTTTTCTTTCTTTCTTTCCTTCTTTCTCTTTTTCTTTTATTTCTCTCTCATTTCTTTCTCTTTCGTTCTATAAATATTTATTGAGCATCTTCTATACACCAGGCCCTGTGCTGGAATCTGTGGCTTCTCTAGGAAGGACCTGACTTCTCTGTAGTGACCCCGAGGACCAGAGCAAGGTTTTCTCCTGCTCCTTCCTGACTGGCTACACCTGGGGCTGCCTCCTCTCGCTTCCCCAGCTGTAACTGCCAAGGGAAGAGAGCTTTGATTGGGCCTCGAATGGTGAATGATGGGTGGCTGGACAGGTTGAGGGTATCCATTTCTCGAGACAGGCGCCCCTGTGAACACTGCCTCCCTGTTCCCCAATGGCTCTATTTATCTTAGTGCGAAAGTGCACTGGTGGAGCCCTCAAGTAGTTAGGTAAGACTTCATCTAATGGAGCCAGTGAAATGACGTCTGTGAAGAAGAGCTGGTGATGGGGTTGCAGAAAGAGAGCCGACCCAATTCCCAGGAATCAGAAGCCACTACCAAGGTCTGCGTGGGCCATGGGGACCTGGCTGGGACACAGGCATTGGGGTCCCAGATCTGGTGGGACCAGAGTGAGAAAAGCGTGTGCGCACCAGTCCTCGGGTGGTGGGGTGGGGAGTGGAGAGGGGTTGCCAAGTCCTCTGACGATCATCAGTCGCCAGACCTCTACTCAGACCCGCCTTCCTTCAGGAGCCACCTCCAACTGTATTCTGTGCCTTCAGCTGGGTTCCCATAGCTCCTAGAGCCTGAGTCATTTGCCATATGGATTGGAAGTGCCTGGTGTCTGCCTGCCTCTTTCTCACCGCTGGGCTCTGCCCTTGCTGTTTCTCTCTTTTGGACTCTCTGCTTGCTTTGGCCCCTCACTTCCCCCAGGTGCTCTTCAAATGTTATTTCCTCAAAGTCTTTCCTGACTGCCCTAGCTAGATTCGCCTCATGGTGACTTTTAAAACATGACTCTGAATTCTCTGACCTTCCTCCTATCAAGAGGTGGGACCTTTGTCCCTTCCCTTTGGGTCTGGGTGGGCTGTGACTGTTCCGACGACTTCTGAGGCTGTGTCATAGAAGGCCATGGGGCATCTGTGGCTTTTGCTGGGACACTTGTTCTTGGAGCGCTGAACCACCATGGCAAGTCTGACCACTCGGAAGCTGCCATGTTGTGGGGAAGCCCAAGCCACACAGAGAGGTCGTGTGTAGGTGCTGTGATCACTGTGCTGGCTGGGCACATTTTTCAGTTATCCCAGCCAACAGATCAGCATGCTGTATTAGCTTCCCAGGGCTACTATCAAAAATTCTCACAACTTTAGTGGCTTAAAACAACACAAACTTATTCTCAGACAGTTCTGATGGTCAGAAGTCCAAAAGGAGTCTCACTGGGCTAAAATCAAGGAGCCAGCAGGGAGAATTTATTTCTTTGCCTATTCTAGCTTCTGCAGGCCTCTTGCATTCCTTGGCTCAAAGCCTCTTCCTCCATCTTCGAAGCCAACAGAGTGGCATCTCCTGATTTCTCTCTGTCTATGACCTCTGCTTCTGTCATTAACTCTTTCTCTGACTTCCCTGCCTGTTTCTTTCCCTTGTAAGGACTCTCATGATTACTTCAGCTCTACACAGAGGATCCAGGATCATCTCCCACTTCAAAATCCTTAATTTAATCATATTGCAAATCCTTTTTGCCGAGTAAGGTAGCATATTTCATGGGTTCCAGGGATTCGATTGTGGACATCTGTGGGGTGGGAAGGGCATTATTCTGCTTATTGCATGTGAATGAAGACACTCCAGGTGATTCTAGCCCCAGCTGTCCCAGTCACTCACAGCCATTTGAATCTTTCCAGGTGAGGCCCCAGATATCATGGAGTTGAGATGAGCCCTTCTGATGTGCCCTGCCCAAATTCCTGACCCATGGAATCCATGTGCATAGAACTGGCTGTTGTGTTGTGCTCCTAAATTTATAATTTTTTATACAGTAATTGACAATGTTAATAAGCCCCATCTTTCTCTTCATATTCAATACACTTAGCCTGCTTTGTTTTTCTTCTTGGTACTTAAAAAATTACATTATACATATATGGGCTTCCTTTATTTTCTGTCTCCAACTAGAATGTAAGTTCTGGCCAATCAATGCTTGTTGCTATATTCTAACTAGGTATATTAGTCCATTCTTGTATTGCTATAAAGAACTACCTGATACTGGGTAATTTATAAGGAAAAGCAGTTTCATTGGCTTCTGGTTCTGCAGACTGTACAGGGAGCATGTCTGGGGAGGCCTCAGGGAACTTACAATCATGGCGGAAGGCAGAGAGGAAGGAGGCATATTTACATGGCTGAAGCAAGAAAGAGAGCGAACAGGGAGGTACTATACACTTTTAAACAACAAGTCCCATGAGAGCTCACTCACTATCACAAGAAACAGCAAGGGGGAATTCAGCCCCCATGATCCAATCACCTCCCACCAGGACCCTCCTCAACACTGGGATTACAGTTCACCATGAGATTTGAGCAGGGACACAAATCCAAACCCTATCACCTGGCCTGGGAGATGTTTGTTCAATGAATAAACTCGTGTCTCCTCTATCAGGTTGTAAGCTCCCCGAGGTTAAAAACAGGTCTATCTTGACAATCCTGGGTCCCCAGAACACTGGCCAAGTCCCAAAACTGAGCAGGGACTCAGTACATGTTAAGTGACTCTCTTATCTTCATCTAACCCTCACCTCCCTGAGAATCATGAAGTCAGGGGGACTTGGAAGGTACATCTGAGTTCATCTTTCCAGGAGTCACAAACTTGAATGCCTTGGGGCCAGCTAGGAGCATATGTACAAACTAGGTCATGACCTTGTAAGGCACTTGGGAGTGCTGAGGCCTGTGGCCAACTGGTGGACACGTTTGGATAATCAATTAAGACACATCTCTTCTGGTTATTCTTTTCTTCCTCTCTAGTCTCCCTGTATTAGTCAGAGTTCTCCAGAGAGACAGAGCCAAAAGGATATGTATATCCTCCATATATGTACCATATGCACACGTGCACACACACACACACACACACACAGAGACATTTATGCAGCATTGCCTCATGCAATTAGGAGACCCAGAGGAGCTGATAGTGTAAGTCCCAGTTCAAAGGCAAGAAAAGATGAGCAGCTTAAGTAGTGAGGTAGGGAAAAAGGTGGCGGGAGTATGAGTGGGGAACTCCTCCTCCCTACAGCTTTTGTTCTATTCAGATCCTCAACTGGTTGAACGATGCCTACCTACATTGGGGAAGGTGATATACTTTACTGAATCCACTGATTCAAATGCTAATCTCATCTGGAAACACTCCACAGACACACTCAGAAGCCAAGTTTAACCTGGGCACCCCATAGCCCAGTCAAGTGAACACATACATTGAAGCACCACACCCTCCATCCACTCACTGCCCTTCAGCCCCTTCTCTGTGCCCCAGAACACTGTCCCCTCCAGGTGGGACTGCCGGACTGACTGTCAGAAGCCTCCTTGTCCCTGATTCCTGAAGGGGTTTGGTTTATGGGAGACAATGGCCAATCAAAAGCTAGGAAAGCAGCGAGGTCAGGGTAATTGCTTCCTCTCTCTCCTGCCATAGCTTTGGTAATGGCTGTTCCCCTAAGGCCACAGCTCCTGTCAGGCACCCCCTTCCACAGCTCTTACTCTTGCCTGGCCCCAGCAGCACACTTCCTTCCCTTGTCTCTCCATGCTACCATCGCTAGCTCCAGATGCTTTACCAGCCCTGGCTGGTTCCCATAACCCCGCCCATTGTACTTGCCTTGCTTTAATTATGTCTGCTGAAAAGTTCATTCAAATCCTTTTTATTATTATCAATAGTAGTAGCATCTTTATTTATAAGCTACTTGGTCATTTTTCCTGGAGCATTAAATGCTCTTTCAGCTGACCCCTTTGGAGTATGCTGTCTCCTGCCAGAATCCTGAGTGTGGCAAACATTTGTAGACCTCATTTGGCCCTAGATTCTGGTCCAGTTCCCTAACCAGGCCAGAATTTTTCTGGTCTCTGCCAGGGACACTGATTTCTGCTTGCCCTCTTCCCCCTCCAGGACTGGTTGTTTACCACCTCCTATTTTCACTCTTTCGTTGTTTGGGCCTCTTTCTCAGCATGAGTGGAAATTTTCCTTGGGAGATTCTTCTTAAGGCCCCCCAGACCCCATGGACTGTCTTACACAGGGGTGATGGTTACCAGTTCCCTACTGAGAGGACGGTTTCAGCTCAAATGCCCCTGGGACTTCACCTGGTCCTTAGACCTCCTATCTCTGCCAATCTCAACTTCACATCGAGACTTATAATAGTTTGTCCATATCCACTGATTCTTGTTCCTGGTCATTAGTATCCAAGGGTCCAGGAAGAGATCAAGAAGTGGATGATGGCCAGGTGCCATGGCTCACGCCTGTAATCCCAGCACTTTGGGAGGCTGAGGCAGGAGAATCGCTTGAGCCCTGGAGTTCCAGATAAGACTGACAACATTGGGAGATCCTGTATCTACAAAATAAAAAAAGAAAGAAAAAGAAAAAATGTACTTAGCCAGGCACGCACACCTGTAATCCCAGCTACTCTTGTGGCTGAGCTGAGAGGATCATTTGGGCCCAGGAGGTAGAGGCTGCAGGTGCTGCGGTCCTCCCTCTGCACTCCAGCCTGGCTATAAGGTGAGACCCTGGCTTAAACAAACAACAACAACAAAATGGTGGATGAGACAATTCTGCCTTGGTCTAGGCTGCAGTTTCTGGTAAGAGTAACTGAATCAGGTTTCCATTAGACAGGTTTCATGATCTTTGGCGACAACTTTCTCATGCACTTGACCTCCATCAGTGTAATCAATAAGTTCCCCATACCGGATCCTCCTCACATCTTTCCCCACTACCAGAATCCCATCACTGTCTGCACTGCTATGCCGCGGCCCAGTCAAAGGAAGTGGGTGCAGCTCTGGCTCTGGTCCCCTTTCTGGGTTCTGGAGAGTCACTGTCATACCTATGTTTCTTCTTTTGAACAAATAAGACTTTTAGATTGGGTGCTTTAAAAAAAAAAAAAAAAAACAATGACTGATATTCTCTACACCCGGGCCTTCTTTCCCATAGCACTTTATCAGCAGTTTTAAGTTTCTACTTATTTATTTCAGATGGAGTCTCACTCTGTCACCAGGCTGGAGTGCAACGGCACGATCTCAGCTCACTGCATCCTCCACTTCTGGGTTCAAGCTATTCCCCTGCCTCCGCCTCCCAAGTAGCTGGGACTACAGGCATACACCACTATGCCCAGCTAATGTTTTGCATTTTAGTAGAGACAGGGTTTCACCATGTTGGTCAGGATGGTCTCGATCTTCTGACTCTGTGATCCACCTGCCTCGGCCTCCCAAAGTGCTGGGATTACAGGTGTGAGCCACTGCGCCCGGCCCATACGTTTCTACTTATATGTTGATTATCCGACAAAAGTCCCTCTCCCTACGAGGCCATGAGGCTTCAGCAGGCCAGAAGCCTTGGTATCCTCAGGTGTGGTACATCATCTGACAAGGCTGGGTGCTCAGTAAGTTCTGGTTAAGTGAGTGATCGCCTGGAGGAATTAAACACCACCTTCCTCAGTCCAGCACTGAGTAGACTCCTCCCCAGATCGCCAGGGAACTTGTTCTGGCCCCCTGCCCAAACTGAGACACTCAAGAGCTTCCTTTGGGGAAAAAAAAAGTGTTTTTTTCCTGGTGGCCTGCCTAGCTGCCAGGCCCCCTTAAATGCCCCAAGAATATTCCTTCGAGGCCGCGCTGGTAGAACAGCCCAGAATTCTTTGAGAAGCTACATTGGGTTGCCTTTTTTCCCCTGCTGCCTCCTAATATTAACCTGGCGCTGGGCCCCTGGCCCCCACGCCGTGATGGGAGGCCCTGGATGGAGCCAGCGAACGGATCCATCTGGAAATAGAAAAATAATCCCAACACTAGCGGTTTTGTCTGGCTCCCCAGTGGGGTGTGGAGCAGGCCCGTGAAAGGGGCTTTGAGGGCCGGCCGGGGAGGGCTGTGGATGCCTCTGCCCCCAGCACTGGCTGGGTACCTGTGCCCAGGCCCCCAGGACAAGGGGCAAGTCTGCGGGGAGAGGGGCCTGTGTCTGCTGACTCTGTGAAAGGCCTGGACTCGCCAGTGTTCTAGCCCGACCTTGAAGCTGCATGACCTTGAGTGAGTAGCTTAGCTTTTCTAGGCCATATTGCCCCTATGTTCATAATGGGGCTTATAAGGCCTGTGCCTTGGAATTGATGTGACAGTTAAATAACCTATCGTAGCTAACAGAGCACCTAACAATGGTTCCTGGGGCTAGAAAAAGGGCTAAACAAATATTCTCTGGCAGTGACTGTTATTTCTGAGTTCGGGAGGTATGGTCGATAGGCCACAGGGGGACCTTGGGCAAGCCCACTGGGCCTCCATCTTCCCATACGGGTGAAAGGAAGTGGCCCAGGGCCCTCCAGTCCTGAAAGCCAGTGAGGCAGTGTCAGCAGCTGCTTGTCTGTCCCAGGGAGAGAAGGAGATGCCTTACCCTCTGGGGAGCGTGCATGGGGCTAGTACCCAGACAGATCACTCACAAGTGTCTGGAAGCTCCCGGAGGCCTATTGCAGGCAGGCCTCAGAGGCAGAAGAGTCTAGGAGCATCCTCGGGCCTCTCCTGGTGCTGCTCACTTCCGTATTTCTCGGGGGACTGAGTGGAGGAGGCCGGGCTGGGAGGAAGGGGTTCTTCCCAGAGATTCAAAAGGCCCAGGATGGGGGCAGACAGCCTCAGGCTGGCTCACCACAGCTCTGCTGCCAGCTCTATGCTCGGAAGCCTGCAAGGGGAGGAGCCCTGGGTCTGAGGTCCGGGATCCACCATGCTTTGTGTCTTTAGGGAAGTGATGTCCTTCCTTGTTGACGTTTCCCATTCATCCATTCAGCGACTATGTCTTGAGTGTCACCTCTACTCCAGGCTCTGTCCTTGTCCTTACAAATGTAAACAAATGGCGTAATGTTTATCCTCCTGGGGAGCAGGAAGATCACTGAGACTGGTAACTTCACGACAAAGAATATCCAGGATGATTTCCTGATTTCTGTCTCATAAAGTGGTTATGCCAGGAGGTAGGAGGGGCACCCTGGAGAGGGAGCAAGTTTGGGGTATGAGGAGATGACAGTTTTAGTCTTGGACAGGTTGACTTTGATATGTCCAGAAGACAGCAGTGGGGGACCAAGGGCAGTTGGACGGAGGGGCTTGAAGCTCATGGGAGATGACTGTGCCAGAGATAGAGCATGGGACAGAAGAAGGGCCTGCCTGGGCTCAGTATCCCGACTTCCCCGCGCCCCCGTCTGGGCTCAGTATCCCGACTTCCCCGCACCCCTCTGTGGTGGTGATGATGACGTTGATGGTAAGAATGATGATGAAGGCAATGGTGATGATGCTGGTAGTGATAATGACAATGATGATGGAGACGATAGCTGGCACATATCGAGGGCTTCCTCGGTGCCAGACATGTCCTATATCAAAAGGTTTGCATGCTGCTTTCCATTTAATGATCAAAACAGCCCTGAGGAGCCGGTTTTAGTACCCCTATTTTCAGAAAGAACTGTAGCTGAATGACGGTCATCTTTGGCTGAGTTTCCTAGAAAAAAGCCTAAAAGAGAGAGAGAGAGAGAGAGAGAGAGACAGAGAGAGACAGAGAGATTCCGATGTGAGGGATTTAAGGTCTCACTCTGTCACCCAGGCTGCAGCGCAGTGTTGCAATCACGGCTTACTGCAGCCTCAGCCTCTCTCCTGCCTTAGCCACCTGTGTCACTGGGACTGCAAGTGTGCACCACCACACCTGGCTATTTGTGTTTTTTGTAGAGATTGGGTTTCGCCAGGTTGCCCAGGCTAATCTTGAGCTCCTGGGCTCAAACGGTTCAAAGTGCTGGGATTACAGGTGTGACCCAACATGTATGGGGTTTGTTGACAAAGTGTGGGAGGGGTGAGGGCAGCAAAGAGAAGCAGGAGAGGGAAGGGGACAGGGGAGAGGTGAGTCTGCCGCATGAGCTGCACAGCAGGCACAGCCAGGCCTCTGATCCCCGCCTCGGGCACTGGCCTCTCGAGGCATCACTTGGAGACCAGCAGCTGCGCATGTGCTTTGGTGCAGGTGCATGCAGGTGTGGGGAGCAGCGTCCTAGTGAGAGAATCTGCCCAGGTTCCCAAAGCTGAACCTGGAGGGCTGAAGCATAAAAGACAGAGCTTGGGGCAGCCTTGTTCCGGCTGTTCCCAGCATGTGTTCAGTAGATGTTTGTTGAATGGAGTCTAGAACTTTCTAGGAGTCCTAACCTAAGGGGCCTCCTTGTCTTGCTCATCCCAGAGCTTGGGGCCTTCAAATCTCTGGCTGAGATGTACCCAGATAAAACACTTCCAGCCTGAGGGGCCTCCAGATTGTCGCCCTATGTTGCCTGTGCCACAACCCAGTCCTTGGTCACGGGAGTCCTGAGTGGCTGCCTGAGGCGGGGCTGGAAGACTGTGCCTGAGGGGGAGGGGCTGTCAGGGCAAGAAGCCAGAGGCAGGGGCAGCAGGACAGTCTCTTCCAAGGCCCGGGACCACCCTCGCCCCTAGCTGCTGAAGGGAGCGTGTGTGATGTCCAGGTTCCTCTGGCTGCTGCGAGCTAACCCAGCTCTCAGGGTCTGAGGGCCTCTGGGGTGCTGGGGGTCACTGCTGGTCTGGTTGAGTGTGACAGGCACTCCAGGCTAGAGGAGGGTCTCCCATCTCCTCTCTGAGCCTGTGCTTGGAGTGTGTGGAAGTGTGTGTGTGAGTGTGCATAAGCAAATGTGTGTGAGTGTGAGAATGTGTGAGAATGTGTGTGTGAGTGTGTGTGGGTGAGTGTGTGTGAGTGTGGATGTGAGAGTGTAAGAATGCCTATGTGGGTGTGGGAGTATGAGTATGTGGGTGTGAGTGTGGGGGTGAGTGTGTGAGTGTGTAAGAATGTATGTGTGTGTGAGAATGTATGTGTGAGTGTGAGTGTGAGAATGTGTGTATGAGAATGTATGTGCATGAGTATGTGGGTGTGTGTGAGAATGAGAATATGTATGTGTGTATGAGAATGTGTGTGAGAATGTAGGTGTGAGTGAGTGCATGCATATGTGGGTGTGTGTGAGTGAATGAGTGTGTGAGAATGTGTGTGTGTGTGAATATGTGTGTGAGAATGATGTATGAGTATATGTGAGTGTGTGTATGTGAATATGTGTGTGAGAATGTGTGTATGAGAATGTATGTGTGAGAATGTATGTGTCAGTGTGTGTGAGAATGCTGTATGAGAATGTATATGTGAGAGTATGTGAGTGTGTGAGTCTTCAGGGGTGTATGAGTGTGTGAATGTGAGTGTGAGAATGGTGTATGAGAATGTATGAAAGTGTGTGTGCACGCACACACACACACACACGTATTCTCTCTCTCCTTCGTCCATGCATCTCTCCATTTCTCCAGTCTCTTCTCCCTTTAAAAGCTGTCTTTCTCCCAGTGCCATTCCACATGACTCCTCTTTCTCTCTTTCTCTATCTTCCTCTTTTGTTCTCCATTACTCTATCTCCTTACCTCTGTCTTCTCTCTCTCCTGGTTCCCTTTCTGCTTCCATCTGTCTCCCTTGAATTCTGTCTCTCTGTAATTTTCTTTCCCACTACTGCCCATGGCGGGGCCTGATGCTGTGTGACTGGGCAAGGTGAGTTTCAGGCAGGGACTGGTGGCATTAGTCATAGGGCTATAAAATCTGATAGGGCTGGACCACAGGGGCCTTCGTGGCTATGGGAGAGCAGGAGGCCTTGAGAGCAGCCCTGGAGGCTCTGCAGCGTTGGCTCCTTGCTGTCTGCCTTGCCAGGCAATTCTGATTCTCTTCCAGAGGGCCAGGCTACATTTGAATGTGTGTGTGCATGTTGGGGGTTTATGTGTGTGAGGAGAGAGGCTGCCAAACTGGCCCCTGGAGAGGCAGCTGCCTCCAGTGGACGTGTGCTCCACCCCATCCCCAACCATCTTGGAGCTATGACTCCAGACCAAACGCCACTTAGACAACAGCTCTTGGTCAACTCTATTAAATATGGCAGGAGGGACTCAACAAAGACTAAAGTCAAGGATGGAGCCAGACAGCCAGCTGGAGATAGATATGCAGTTATGGCATCAGGCAATCAGGACCCAACCGTACAGTAGGGGAAAGCTGTGGACCATTCACACATGGAGAGCCAAGCCCAGAGGAGCAGCTTGTTCAAGGCCACATAGTGAGTTATGGCAAACCCAGGGCCAGAGGCGAGGGCTCCTGACTCGATTTTGCACAGCTGGCAGACCCTGTCTCCCATCCCTTACCTCCCACTCCTCTGAAGTTCTGGCTTTCTTTCTACCTAGCAATTGTCAGGCCCCTTCCTAAGGCTACAGGCAGAGCCCTGGGGATGGCTGAGCCAGTCAAGCCTCCCCAAATGCCATCTCCTTTCCAGACCCTGCCCTGCCAATATTGCTACACCCAGCTATTTATTTATTTTGGGGGAGTCTCACTCTGTCACCCAGGTGGGAGTGTGGTGGTGCAATCATGGCTTACTGCAGCCTTGACCTCCCAGGATCAAGAAATCCTCCTACCTCAGTCTCCCAAGTAGCTGGTACTACAGACACATGCCTGCCATGCATGGCTAATTTCTATTTTGTAGAGATGGGATCTCACTATGCTGCCCAGGCTGGTCTCAAACTCCTGGGCTCAAGCAATCCTCCCATCTCGGCCTCCCAAAGTGCCACGAATATAGGCATGAGCCACTGCACCTGGCTACACCCAGCTTTAATTTCCCCAAGGGCTCCAGTGCTCAGACCTTATTACCTCTTTGTTGACCCCACAACCTATCCCCCTGCTGATACAGTTTCGATTCCACCTCCAAATCTCATAAATCTCATGTAATCCTCAGCATTCGAGGTGGGGGCTTGTGGGAGGCGTTTGAGTCACAAGGGCAGATCTTTCATGGTTCGGTGTGTCCTCACGACACTAAGTGAGTTCTCACAAGTTCTAGTTATTTCTAAGTTTGTGGCACCTCGTCCCCCACTCTCTCTTTTGCTCTTGCTTTCACTGTGGGATGTGCCGGCTCCCACTTTGCCTTCTGCCAGAGCGAAAGCCTCCTGAGGTCTCCCTGAAAGCCAAGCAGATACCGGCATCATGCTTCCTGTACAGCCTGCAGAACCATGAGCCAATTAAACCTCTTTTCTTTATAGATGACCCAGTCTTTGGCATTTCTTCATAGCAAAGCAAGAATGGCATAACACACATGCTGTGTCCCAATCCTCCAGGGCCCAACTTGTGTCATTGCC
>PVKP010022624.1:0-37430 GCA_004027715.1 Plecturocebus donacophilus | reverse complement strand
ATTATACCTATTTTAAAAGTGACCACATAACTGGAAGTAAATCACTCCCCAGCAATTGCCTAGCATTTCACAGGTTTAAATAAAATATTGGTTGGCTGCTTATTTGTTATTTTCATCCCCTATTCCTTCCTGTCTCCATTGTTAAACACAATTATTGGCATAAAAGAGGTTTGTAATACCCATTTTTAGACTGTATTCTAGCCTGGGCAATAAAACAAGAATCCCATTCTCTCTCCCTCTTTCTCTTCCTCTTTTTTTCTCTCTTTCATTCTTTTTTTTTCTTTCTTTTGCTGTTTCTTTCTTTCTCCTTTTCTCTTTTTCTAAAATCTCTTCCTCTTCTCTTTCATTCTTTTTTCTTTCTTTTGCTGTTTCTTTCTTTCTCCTTTTCTTTTTCTAAAATCTCTTCTCTTTCTTTTTCTTTCTTTTCTTTTGCTGTTTCTTTCTTTCTCCTTTTCTCTCTTTTTCTAAAATCTCCTCCTCTTTCTTTCTCTCTTTCATTAAAAAAAAAAAAAATTTGCATATTACCAAAACAGAAAGTGATTATAAATTCTTTAGCTTCCTCTTTAGAGATCAATGCCCCACGCCCATCCTTGCCAGTGATAAAAAGTTTTGATACTATGCATGAGAGGTGAACCTCATAATTATATACCAAGTGCTATTTTTGTTAATTTTTCTTGAGCAATTTAGAGGACATCACATGACCTATTACAGATGATAAGTGTTTTGCATCCGCTTATGCAAGTGTATAGGGCAAACTCTTTCTTACACATAAAATAAATGGTTATTATTAACTTGAAAATCAGGCAAACAGGTGTTTTTCACAAGATTCAGAGCCCACAGTACTTAAAAGTCTAGCATACAGAAGATAAATAAAAGGACTAAGAAAGAAAGCTAACTCACACACTGAAAGTATTTTATTTGTTATATTGATATTTTAATTTTAGCATACGTGACTATACTTTGATGTCACTCTGCCACACATGTAATTGAAAAGACTAACTTAAGAGGGAACAAGATGACTTAAGAAGTGGACCTTGACTTTTCTCTGTGCAAATAAGAATTCCAATAGAAATTTTAGATCTTCACACATAGCATGGAGTTTCCCTCCAAGTATTTTTTTTTTAAGGTCATTATTCAAAATTCTGTTGAAAGTCTATTCAAAATGGCTAATTTGTCCTAAGAGTAATAGCCATCCACAAGTATTAAATGTTCTCCTTATGCCAAGTGCTGTGTTTAAGCCTCTTATGCATGTAATTATCACAGTAACATAGTCTTTATTTTCCAGATGAGAAAACAAACTCTTAGCATACTGATTCACTAATGTCTCTTAACTTACTGGCTGAGGAAGGACTTGAACCCATGCCTGCCTGCCTCCTCCATGCTCCTCACCAATGCCTCTCCCTCTTTTCCCCTTCATTATATGTGTCCAAATTCTATCTATCTTTGAAGGCTGAGCTAAAATGCTACTTCCCTCATGAAACTTGCCCTGAAGTCTACCACTTTAAAATCACATATATCACATACCCCTAGAGAATTATTCTAACATAAATTAATTCTGCTGAAAACAACATAGTTTTTGGTGTTACCTGTCTATTTATGAGTGCATTAAGAAGCCAGTCCATCTACAGCAAATACTTCTTAAAGTGGAAAAGGTGTTTACCGTCAGATTATAAACTCCATTTTTCCTGAAAGTCATTAACATCACCATCTTGACTGACAAATACTTAGCAAGCACTCGAAAGTGAATTATGCTTTACTGGACACTGTCTGTATAATATTAAATTGACATGGTCACTGCCTTCTTTGAGCTTACAATCTAAAACAGATGCTATGCTATAAACAAACATAAAAACAGATAAAGGTGCCTACATACATATGTCCAATGATTGTAAGACACTGCATGAAATATTTATATTATTTTCCAGGCACAGTGCAAGCGGTCTGCCCTCTTTCTGTCTCTGTCTCTCTCTCTTTCTCTCTCTATCTCTCTGTGTGTATAGAAGATTGAAATGTTCATATTCAAGAAGAGTTAAGGTTACGATTTTTCAATTGTAAGTTTTGTCTTTATAAGAAGGCAACAGCTCACATCTGTGCAACTGGGACCTTATTAGAAGAATACAGATGTCAGTCACCACAGAATAACCACTGGACACATGTGAACCAGATGCTTCCATGTAAAATAACGCAGGGTGTTTCACAGATGAATCACTGAAAACGTAATTACACATCAGTCCTAAGTTTATTAGTAACAGGTTCACTCCACTTATGTTGAAGCCATATGGTACTATCTATCCTGAAGTAGTGGAAAATACAAAAATGAGTATTTGGAGATGTTCAAATATCAAGTCTTCCGATGCTGCTTTGCTCTATTATCCTTGTAATGAAGTGATGATTATAAATTTTCAGTCAATTATCTTTGGGACAGATATCTATTTCTGTTTCTTACTAGGAAAAGTTGTGCCAATAAAGTTTACATTCTATCATTTTCTCTTCAAAGAATTTTATTTCAACAGAAAATAAAATGTTTAGTGACCACACAACTCTTATCTATCTAATCAATGACTATTTGGTAAACATTCATTCACAGTATCTCAGAATGTAAGCTCAGTATTGAACTATTATGAAAGTTTTATTTTGCATATAGTTTAAATGTTGGCATTGACTCCATATAAATGGATTTTCTCTTTGCATAGTATGAATTCCTGGGTCATACTGTTTGTGAATGTTTAACGTCTTTTACAAAATGATGCCAAATTGTTTTTCAAAGTGTCTGAACTAATTTCCTCTCTCTTTAGCAGTACCTAAGAGTTCCTGTTGATCAAGTCCTATCCAATACCATATATATGGACTCAATGCAAATAAAGTACATGGAAAAGCTGTCAGGAAGCATCTATGTTTTATAATACTGAGTCTTAGAGCTTCAAGGGTCACTAGTCTGTGTTTCATAAAGCTGTCTACCTTTTTACATAATCAATTTGCTTGTTCTCTTCATGTGTTGGGGCACCATCTGACAAATAGAAATGGAACTCTATACTTAAGAGCAAATACTTTTTGGAGGCGTTTTTCTGCTTCAAAGAGAGACTCTTTAAAACAAACCAAAAAAATCAGCACACTAAAATCTACTTCTATTGAGAACTTTGGTTAAATTACACCAGGAGGGCACACAGCATTAAACGTGACTAGAGTATTGCATCTATCTATTCCTGCTGTATTTTAATGTGAGGTAGGGATAGTTTTAAATAGTCTCAAATAACCAGGGCCCTTGAGATATAATACCAAGAAATATTTTAATTTTTCAGTCCCAGGGTTTTCTTGTGTTTACTGCTTGCCTACATTAGTCAAAAAAATGCCCTGACAGACAGATCTTGCTATGTCTTCCCTCTTCTCTCCATCCTTAAAATGTTTTCTTATCAGCATTAAAAGGGAAAACCCAAACCTGCTATCTTAAATTGCTCCTCAATGATTTTAATTACTCAAAAATATTTATGTAATATTTGATACATATATATACATATAATAGACATAATATGTAATATACATGTTATAGGGCATAATTGTATATTAAACTCCTGCAAAGCTACCACCTAACCTAAGAACCTAAAATCACCAATGTAGTTATATCCAATCTGCTCCCCTTGCCTCTCCACATAGGTATAATCCTCTCTTATATTGTGTTCATCATCCCCTTGCCTTAAAAAGTTTTATTACATGTATTCATATTTCTAAATAATAGCTTGTATAAATGCTGCTTTATTTTTGAGCTTTATAAAAGTTGAATCACTGTGGCTAGCCTTCTGTGATTTCCTTCTCATACCCACCATTAAGTGACTACAATTCATCTATCAATATTTTAAATTTTCAATGTTGTATAATGCTGTCTTGTATGATTATATAATTTATTATTATTATTTTGCTAAAACAAAAACTGCTGCTATGAATGTTTCAATATAATTTTTTGGAACATATGTACTAGATATTCTCTTTGCATAGTATAAATTCCTGGGCCATACTGTTTGTGAATGTTTAACATCTTTTACAAAATGATGCCAAATTGTTTTTCAAAGTGTCTGAAATAATTTCTACTTCCTTTAGTACTGCATAAGAGTTCCTGTTGATCAATTCCTTTGCAATAACTCATATTATCAGAACTTTAAATATCTGCCAAAATTATTTAAAATTATACCTTTTTGTAGGATTAAAAAATTCTCTTTTACGTTGAAAGAAGTTACAGGAAGAGTATTATTTGAAAATAAGTTGCTGACATGATGCCCATGTTACCTCTGAATAGTTTTGTATCTGGTGACCATAAATGTCCTTCTAAACATTCTCATATTTAATCACAACACAACCACCAAAACGTTAAATTAACATCAGTATATTGCCACCATCCAATTTTCAACCTCCAATCCGTTTCCACTAATGTTTTTTACCTCAAAATGGCCCAAATCACACAATACTTTAGCAGTGACATCACTTTAGGCTTCTTCCTTAGTTTCTCAGTCATTTCTTGATAACTGGCCAGCTGATATAATAGAATATACTTAATTTGAGTTTGTTTGAGATTTCCTCATGGTTTGATTACAGTTGTGCACCTTTGGCAGGACTATTTCAGAAGTGTTGTTGTGTTTCTACTTCATTTGATCAAAGTGGTATATGGTTTCAATTTGTAGCATTACTGATGATGTTGACTTTGATCACAAGGTTACCAGGCTTTTCTACTGAAAAGTTTCTCTTTTACCCTTTGAAATTAATAAGTGTTTTATAGAGAGGTAATGATGTTCATCATATTTTTATGTGTTTCAAAACTATTTGTGCATTTCTTCTCTGGAATGTCTGAATAACTCTCTGGGCCATTTTACTCTTGTTTTCTTGGCTTTTAGTTAATTGACTTAGAGAATACCAATTCTTTGCCAGTTATATGGATTGCAAATATTTTCTCTCACTACATGGGTTGTCATTTTCTTTATAATGTCTCTTGATGCACCAATGCTCTTTATTTTAATGTGGTCACATTTACACATTTTTCTTCTGTGGGGTTGCATTCTTTCAGCCTTATTTAAGAATATATTCTCTGAGGATTTTAAAAGTATTCTCCTGTGTTTTCTTTTAAAAGTGCTGAACTATTGCCTTTTATATTCACATTTTTAATTCATTGGACATTTTTTTTCATGTAGGTGTGAGGAGTGGATCAAATTTTCATTATTTTTAAAATAAAAAAACCAACTTGCTGGGTGCAGTAGCACACATCTGCAGTCCCAGATAATAAGGAGGCTTAAGTAGGAGGATTGCTTGAGGCCAGGAGTTGGAGTCCAGTCTGGGCAATCTCATAGTGAGATCCTATCTCTAAAAGAAAAATTAAAAAAATAAATATAGAAACTCAATTGTCATAGTATTATTACATAGTTGATTCTTTCTCTAGTGAATTTTATTGTTACTTTTGTCATATGCCAAATTTGCATATATGTGTGTCTTGTTTGATTCTTTCAGTTATCCATTGTCTATCCCAGTGCTATTATCATGCTTTACTATTATTCCTATATAATAAATCATGATTCTGGTAGAAAAAGCTTCCCAATTTTATTATTCTTCAGGACTGCTTTGATTATCCTTACTCTTTTGTTCTTCCATGTAAATTTCAGAAACAGCTTGCCAAAATCTTATTGGGATTTGATGATAAATAAGTGAATCTATAAATAATGGTAAAAGAATCAAATTCTTTAAGATACTGAATATTCTTGTCCTTTAAATTTTATAATTTGCTCCATCATTTTATTATTTAATCTTTGTATATTTTAAAGTATTTTCTAACTCTGATGCTGGTGATAGAAATGCAATTAATTTTTGTATTTTTGTCATGTATGAAGCCACTTTGCTAAATATTCTTATAATTTGAAAGTATTTACCTGTAGATTCTTTTGAATTTTCTATGCAGTCAATAATATGCACTATGAACACTGATATGGTTTGGCTGTGTCCCCACCCAAATCTCAACTTGAATTGCATCTCCCAGAATTCCCACCTGTTGTGGAAGGGACCCAGAAGGAGGTAACTGAATCATGAGGGCTGGTCTTTCTTCTGCTATTCTCATGATAGTGCGTAAGTCTCATGAGATCTTATGAGTTCATCAGGGTTTCAAACCACTTTTGCTTCTTCCTCATTTTCTCTTGCTGCTGCCATGTAAGAAGTGCCTTTTGACTTCCATCATGATTCTGAGGCCTCCCCAGTCATGTGGAACTGTAAGTCCAATTAAACCTCCTTTTCTTCCCAGTCTCAGGCATGTCTTTATCAGTAGCATGAAAAGGGACTAATATAAATAATGAAGAGTTTCTTTCTTTCCAAGACATACATTTTATTTCTTTTTGTGTCATGCATACAATGGCTAGGACCTCCGACACAGTATGGAATGGAAGTAGTGACCATGGGCAACTTGATGAGAAAAAGTTTCTATTTCTTGTGCTTCTTTGTTGTATACATAAGAAGATTCTCATAAATCCTAGCTTGCAAAGGCATTTTGTTATGTCTGAGTGCTGAATTTTATTAAACTTTTTTGTACTAATTGAGGTTTTACTCCTTTAATCAATGTGCTATACTTACTCCTTCCTAAAATAAATTCAACTTTATCATATATAATTTTTTCAGTTTTATTGGCATTTGATTGACAAATAATTATATATATTTATGGTGTACAATTTGAAATATATATATATATATATATATATATATATACACACATACAATATGAAATAACCACAACAATCAAGCTAATTAACATAACTATCACCTCATATAGTTACCTTTTTTGTATAATAATACATAAATAACAGCTAAATTTAATAATAATAAAATTATTACTAGTGAAAAATTTCATAAAGTGAATGAATAGATGAACAAACTGTGGTACATCCCCACATGGACTACTACTCATAAAAAGCAATGATACATGCTGATATATTTCTACATGAAAAGATCTCAAGGCATCATGCTACATGAAAGAAGCCAGACTCAAGATGGCTATATACTGTATGATTTTACACAACATTCTGGAAAAGAAAAAACTATTGGTATAGAAATCAGGTCAGGAGCTTCCAGGGATGGGTGTGAGGAAAGAGGATTGACTACAAATAATCATAAGGAAACTTAGGATGATGGAAATGTTCCCAGCTTGACTATATAAATTTCCCCAAATTCATAGAACTATACACCTAAGAAGCATGACTTTTACTTTATGTTAATTATATTTCAATAAGCAAAACAAACAAGTTTTAAAATATAGATAAAAATGTTTCCCTTAAGAGCATTTTCTAGCAATTCAATATTCATGATGAACTTTTATCTCTGATTAACATGCAGGTGTATGTCATTAGATGTAAAAAAGCTATTGCTTTTTTTTTTTTTTTAAAACAGTATATTGTTCATTGTGAAATATATGTTCATGGAACAGCAATGAGAATTCCTTACCAATCCTTTCAAATGGAGACAAGCAATTAAGGAAGGCAGTTGGCTAGGGTCGAACTGTCAAGGGATGCTTAATATGTTTCTTTAGATTTTCTATTTCTTTTAACACTGTTTAAGAAATAGATTACAAGCTGTTTTCTGGCACAAATTAGTTGCTGTAAGACCAAAAGAAATGTAACTGTACGTTACAAAATACTCATGTTATGCAATCTCAAAATTACACTTGTAAAAGCAAAACTTCAAGAAATAAACCATATTGTAGTTTAAAATGAAAGCCTGGAAAATGTCATGTTAGTAGACTATATAGATCCCAAAGGAATTTTCCCATAAAGAATAGTAAATGTGAAATGGCTCAAGCTTGGTTAGAAGGAGTTTAAAACTTCTTTCAATCATAGTTTAAAAATTAGGGTTGTCATGTTAAAAACTCTTAATAAACTAGGTATTGAAAAACTCTTAAGTAAACAAGGTACTTAAATGTAAAACCCCAAACCATAAAAACCCTAGAAGAAAACCTAGGCAATACAATTCAGGACATAGCAGAGGACAAAGAGTTCATGACAAAGACTCCAAAATCAATTGCAACAAGAGCAAAACTTGACAAACAGCATCTACTTAAATGAAAGAGCTTTTGCACAGCAAAAGAAACTATCATTGGAATTAACAGAAAACTACAAAATGGGTGAAAATTTTTGCAATCTATCCATCTGACAAAGTTCTAATATCCAGAATCTACAAGGAACTTAAAACAAATTTACAGGAAAAAAACAAACAAGCCCATTAAAATGGTGGGCAAAGGACATGCATTAGCAGCAACTTCTCAAAAGAAGACATAAGTGCAGCCAACAAACATATTTTTAAAAGGCTGAATATCACCGATCATTAGAGAAATGCAAATCAAAACAACAATGAGATGCCATCTCATGCTAGTCAGAATGGTGATTAAAAAGTCAAAAAACAACAGACGCTGGCTAGGATGCGAAGGAAAAAGAACACTTTTACACCGTTGGTGGGAGTGTAAATTAGTTCAGCCACTGTGGAAGACAGTGTGGTGACTCCTCAAAGATCTAGACCCAGAAATACTATCTGACCCAGCAATCCCATTACTGAGTATACACCCAAAGAAATATAAATCATTCTATTATAAAGATACATGTACACGCATGTTCACTGCAGCACTATTCATAATAATGAAGACATAGAATCAACCTAAATGCTCATCAACGATAGACTAGAAAAAGAAAATATGTACATATACACCATGGAATACTATGCAGTCACAGAAAGGAATGAGATCATTTTCTTTGCAGGGGCATGGAAGGAATTGGAAGCCATTATCTTCAGCAAACTAATGCAGGAATAGAAAACCAAACATCATATGTTATCACTTATAAGTGGGATCTGAATGATGAGAACACATGGACACAATGGGGGAACAACACACACACTGGGGCCTGTTGGGGGGTGTTGAGGGAGGGAGAGCATCAGGAAGAACAACTAATGGATGCCGGGTGATGGGATGATCTGTGCAGCAAACCACCATGGCACATTTACCTATGTATCAAACCTGCATGTCCTGCACATGTACCCCTGAACTTAAAATAAAACTTGCAGAAAAAAAGAAAAAAATTAATGACAGGTTCTATTATAAATAATAACAAAATAAAATAAAATTTGGAAGAAAATTTTTTATAAGTAATAAGAGAATCTGGCTGAAAGCAGCTAAGCTCATGGACTCTAAAAAAGAATATGCTCAAATATGTAATAGCTATTTTTATTAGGAGGCAGAAACATATCTAGCCTCATTGCAAAAGGGAAACGTTGACTAGCAAAAGCTCATACTAGGGAATAGAATAGAAGATGCCTACATGCCAAAGAAGACTGGATTGTGCTTAAAAAAAAATCACTTGAAGCACTCCTAAAGTAGCTAAAGATGGGGAGACAGCTCATTCTACATGATCACCTGAGACTGAGGTAAATCTTCTGAGTTTCCAGTAAGTCTATTTTCAAATTACTTTTAGTTTGCGTTTATAAAGTGGCTTTGTTCTTGAATTTACATGGTGATTCTATGTATATTATCTTCAGTCAATCAAAATCTTTACTCTCCCTAAGGTACTACATAATGTCAAATAGTTCACAACCTTAGCTAAGTCTTATGGCAAACCATTAGGGCATATTGGGAGGAAACAAAGACAGCCATAGGAATACTCCACTGGCACTAACGTATATGGAATTCAAGTATGTGTCCATCTTCCTAGAATACTAAAAACTCTATTTTCCTTCTTTCAGCCACACTAAAAAGCTGCAGAAATGACAAAAGCCAATCGCATCTTATGTACTTAAAAAAAGAAACCCCAAAATATTGATCAACACTACTTTTTCTCTTACATCTATTGACAAGGATCAGTTCTGTTGAAATTCTAAATTAATTACCACAGTTTCCCAAGTACAGTTGTAACTTTAATTAAATTCACATTGGCATCTTGACTAACCAGTAGCTATTTTTTTGGTCTACTACCGAAGTAATTTGTTGTCTAGAGACTAGCAGATCAAAACAATTTTGAAATGACTGAAGTTTCTAGATTAAGTTGGCATGGATAGACAGAGACAGCATAAGGCTATAGGCTTTTTTTTAAGTAGCCAGTGGGCATAATTCATAAAAGGATCCTTGAAAATAAATGGAAAAGTATATATCTCTGTAAATAAATGACATTATCACTATATATAAAATACTTGGACATCAAATTATGAAACTAAAAGTTAAATGTATTAAGATAGTCACAGAAATCTTGTTTTGCAATAAAATGAGAAATAACAATTGTAAGATATTTAAAGTAAATCTTTCTATAAGTGAATATTAGCATATGTATTGTTCCTGTAGTTTACCATACTATTATACTATTACCCTAATTATTTTTATAGGTATCACAAGTATATACAGGAGAGAAATGAAGCTATGTTTATAGGAATAATGAGAGAGGGGATTTCCCAGACTATGCACCACCCATCATTTAAACAAGATAACTATGTTACGAATAAAATATTTTTGATATTTGATCAATAGAAGAGTTATCTTAGACCACTGATAAAAATACATAGAATATTGATATTTGTCTAAATGAATTCTAATTTCCCTTTCAGTTCTGTATTTGTATTCACAGTAAAGTTTTTTAGATCATATTAGAGGCAATTATCCCAGAAGGCCCTCTGCCAAAATAGTATGTGAAGTGAGACCTCCCTTATGGACCTACCTGTGTGTAACTGGGATGTACACATGGTTCAGTTTACCGAGTGTGGGGGCCAGAAGCCAGAAGGTATGGGGAAGGATTGTGAGTCCATGGCTCTCAGGTGAGGTGGGAATGATGAAATTCCCAGTATGAATGAATTTCCCAGCATCTAAGTACCTAGTGATCAACTAATCCAGTTTCTTGGCTCTGCAGATAAAACTAAAAACAAGAGCTGCTTTTTGCTTTTCCTGTCATCTCTGGATAATCAAACTGTCCTTCGTATTATAATTCGTCTTTTCCTTTGTTTCCATTGCTAAATCACTGACACCTGATCTATATCACAGTAAATCTTCACTTGGCTTATAACATCTTTTCTTTACCATTCTCTCTCTCTCAAATACTTAAATTGACCTTGAAAATAGATTTCAAAACTTACCCAAGTTCTTTCTAGTCTGCAAAATTTCTAGGAGTCCCAAACACAGTATCAGATATTTTTGTTCATTCATCCTAACCATTTCTACTGTTCAAGTTTGACAAGAGAACAAAAGAAAAATGACTTCTGTTTATTTTGCACTTGGCCAAAAACTGCTAGGTACAAATTCGTATTAATCCAAAAAAAATGTAAGAAGAGAAGAGAAATATTTTTATTAAAACTGTTGCCTTATTTTTATTAGGATTTGAGGAACTGGTAATTATTTTTATAACTAGAATAAATGATTTCTCTCCAACTGATTAAAGTATGGTACTGTTAATATGGTTTAATTAACATTTCTATATAACAATCTCTCCCAAATCCTCAGCAACTGCCAATGATAGAAAATAATTTGTAATATTGGAATATTCATTTATCTTATTTGTAGAATATTTAATATCACTTTTTCTAAGGATACTTTACAGGCATTTTTTTTTTTTTTTTGATAAATATGAGTAATCAGGCCGGGCGCAGTGGTTCATGCCTGTTAATCCTAGTACTTTGGGAAGCTGAGGCGGGCAGATCACTAGGTCAGGAGTTTGAGACCAGCCTGGCCAACATAGTGAAACCCAGTCTCCACTAAAAATACAAAAATTAGCTGGGTGTGGTGGTGTACGCCTGTAATCCTAGCTACCCAAGAGAACTGCTTGAACCTGGGAGGTAGAGGTTGACGTGAGCTGAGATCACACCACTGATCTCCAGGCTGGGCAACAGAGCAAGACTCTGTTTCAGAAAAAAAAGAGTAATCAAAAATTTAAAATCAATGAAAGTTATTTTAGGGCTAATTATTTCCTGATTTATAATGTGCATTTCAAAATGTCATTTTGCATTATAAAACTGACCATATATTTTTGGTTTCTGCATTTTTGTACTCCCTTCTCTGCTTGGAAAATACTTACTTTATTTCAAGCTTCAATTCAGATCTTCTAAGTAGCTTTAAAGAACTAGACCTGTGAGATTCAATACTCCATCCCTGTGCTTCCCATATGCTCCCACATACTCCGAATAGGGCTCTTGCTATACTTTAACAATTATTTTTTGCATTTCTCTCTTTCATTAAACTTTGAGTTCCCCAATGTATTTATTTCCTATGACTGCTGTGACAAATTACCCAAACTTGGTTGTTTAAAACAACACACATTTATTCTCTTATAGTTTTGGAGTCTTGAAGTCTGAAATCAGTAACACTGGGATAAAATCAAGGTATCATCAGGACTGCATTGCCTCCAAGACCATTAGGGGAGAATAGTTCCTTCCTCCTCCAGTTTCTTGCGGTTGCAGCATTCCTTGGCTGGGAGCAACATCTCTCTAATCTCTGCCTCCAATGTCACACTGCCTTCTCCTCTTCTGTCTGTGCCAAATCTCTCTGTGCCTCCCTCTTATAAAGATATATGTAATTGTATTTGGGGTTACTTTGATAATCCAGAATAATCCTAGGATAATTAAAATCATTAACTTCATCTTACCCACAAAGTCTTTGCCATATGATAATATTCACATGTTCTGCAAATTAGGACACATGCATGTGGCAGCTGGGGGAGACAGGGTGTGGTTATTCAGCCTATCATATCCAGTGAGGGAAAGATATCTTTTTCATGTTAGTACCTTCAGTCCATAGTACATTGCCTGGCACAGAGTAGGTACTATATAATCGTGGGCTAAAAAAATAAATAATTTCATTGAGGCCTGTAATTGCATATAAAGTCATGGAAAATTGTGAGTTCATAGCATTTGATAGAGTTTAGTATTGAGATACACTGAGGTTTAAGCAGGCTAACTGTATTGTTTTTAATGGCATATATAGTAAATAAATTTGTTTTATAATTGGTTTCCATTAAATATCTGACAATATTCCAGAGTTATGCAGACATCAGACATGAAAAAAATTCTTTAGATAACACAATTTACAAGTAAGTAAATGTTAATTGTGAAAGCATAGAACATAAAATAAGAAACAGCTTACCAGTATAAGCTCATTGCTTTTCCAATTAAAAACACAATTCAGATGTCTACAATTATCATCTTTAAAAAGGTTGTTTTATTTTAGATGATAAATATTAGATAGTAAAATATTCCTTAATTCATATAAATCAATTGAATCTCTCAGACACTGAATAATTCTCCAGTGAATGCTTGGCTGATTTCCTGGCTTTTGTGCCATTTTGGTGTGACTTAATCATCGGTAATAAAGAACATTAACATAACACATTAAACTTTTTTCATGTTGATCATAGATAAAAAAATTCTTCAGGGAATATCACATCTTTGCAATTATATTATGATCTTGTCTGTACTCCACAATTCCAGTTAATGTTGTGGAGTTAAAAATCCCATGCCTGTGCCTGAAAGGCAGATGGATCTAATGCACATCTTTTTAGTTAGATATCAAGTTGTTTGTGTATATGGCACATTCATATTCTTCATAGTATGCTTAGATTAACAATAATTTGAAAAATAAAAAAGTTAACATATTAGCCTTATTAATAAATATATTCTGTGGCTTAATAGGAACAGGTAAAGCTACCAAGAAAATAATTTAATCTGAGATTTTCTATATTTATACATAAGTATTTCCATGGGAGTAAGAATCAAAAAGCTCTAATACATAATTGTCAAAAGAACTGGAGATTTTCTTGATGTATTCTGCTACATCATTCCAAAATATATGATGAAAATTGTGGCAAATTGTGCAAATCCAAAAAACTGAAGTGAAACTGGTAAAAACCTACAGCAATCATAAAGTTCAAAACTATTATTTAGTGAATACAGACACACTCTGGAGACATTGCCAGTTTGGTTCCATGCCAAAACAGTAAAGTCAAAATCTCAACAAAGTGAGTCATATAAATGTTGTGGTTTCCCTGTACAGAAAAAGTTACGTTTACATGACACTGTAGCCTATTAAGTGTGCAACAGCATTATGTCTAAAAAAAGTACAATCTGCACATGGACCCCAGAACTTAAAGTATAATAAAAAAATACATAACTTAATTCCAAATCTTTATTGCTAAGAAATGCTAATAATCATCTGGGCCTTCAGCAAGTTGTGATCTTTTTGCTGGTAGAGGGTCTTGCCTTAATATTGATGGCTGCTGACTGATCTGGGTGGTAGTTGCTAAAGGTATTGAGTGGCTGTGCAATTTCTTAAAATAAGACAATAAAGTTTATGACATTGGCTCTTTCACAAAATATTTCTCTATAGCATGGGGATGCTCTTTGACAGCATTTTTTCCACAGTAGAACTTCTTTCAAAATTGGAGTCAATCTTCTCAAAGCCCACCTCTGCTTTATAAACTAAGTTTATGGAATATTATACATCCCTTTTTGTAATTTTGACAATGTTCATAGCATCTTTACCAGGAGTAGATTCTATTTCAAGAAGCCACTTCCTTTGCTCATCTATAAGAAGTTCTCATCCATTCAAATTTTACCATAAGACTGCAGACAATACTTCTAATCCTAGTTCTCTTGCTTCTTCTACCACATTTCCAATTACTTTTTCCACTGAAGACTTGAACCCCATAATCATCCACAAGGATTGGAATCAGCTTCTCCCAAACTCCTGTTAATGTTGATATTTTACCACCTCCCATGAATCCTGAATGCTCTTAATGGCATTCAGAATAGTGAATTGTTTCCAGAACATATTCAGATAGATCAAATGTATCTATCTGATAGATAACTATCACTATCTATGGTAGTTATAGTCTTACAAAATGTAATTCTGAAATAGTAAGACATGAAAGTTGAAATTACTCATTGATCTATGGCTGCAAAATGGATGTTGTGTTAGTAGACATGAAAACACAAACTTCCTTGTATATATCCACCAGAGGTCTTAGATGACTAGGTGCACTGTCAATGAGCAGTAATATTTAGAAAGTAATCTTTTTTTCTGAGCAGTAGGTCTCAACAGTAGGCTAACAATAATCAGTAAATCATGCTATAATCAGATGTATCATCATCCAGGCTTTGTTGTTCCATTTCTGGAGCAAAAGCAGCATAGATTTAGCTTAATTCTGAAGGGCCCTAGGATTTTCAGAATTATAAATGAGCACTGGCTTTAACTTAAAGTTACTGGCTGCATTAGCCACTATTAAGAGAGTTAACCTGTCATTTGAAGCCAAGTATTAGACTTTTTTCTAGCTATGAAAGTCCCAGATGGCATCTTCTTCCAATAGAAGGCTTTCTGTCTACATTGGAAATATTTTGTTTAGTGTAGCCACCATCATCAAATGTCTTAGCTAGATCTTCAGGATAATTGGTTATCTGTTTTCCATTGGCACTTGTTGCTTCCCCTTGCATTTTTGTTACAGATGGTTTCTTTCCTTAAACCTCATAAACCAATCTCTGGTATCTTCCCTGTTTTTGTTCTGTAGCTTCCTCACTTCTCTCACCTTCATATAATTGATGAGAGTTAAGGCCTTGCTCTGGATTAGGCTTTGGTTTAATGGAATTTTGTGGTTGGTTTGATTTTCTATCTAGACCACTCAAACTTCATCTCAGCACTAAGGCTGTGTTACTTTTTTGTCATTAGTGTGCTTACTGAAGTAGCACTTTTAATCTCCTTCAAAAACTTTTCCTTTGCATTCACAACTTGGCTATTTGGTGAAAGAGGCCTATCTTTTGACTTCTGGCTTTCAACTTGCCTTCCTCACTAAGCATAATCATTTCTAGCTTTTGAATTTAAGTGAGAGATGTGCAACCTTTCCTTTCATCTGAAGACTTAGAGGCCATTGCAGGGTTATTAACTGGCCTAATAACAATATCATTGTGGGTCAGGGAATAGGGCTGCCTCAGGAGAGGGAGGGAGATGAGCAGACAGCCAGGCAATGAAGGAGTCAGAATGCATACAAAATTTCTTGATTAAGTTTGCAATATTTTATGGGCATGGTTTGTAGCACCCCAAAATAATTACAACAGTAACATAAATGATCACTGATCACAGATAACCATAACAGATATAGTAATAATAAAAAGTTTAAAGTATAGTGAAAATTATAAAAATGTTACAGTGACACAAAGTGACCACATCTTGTTGGGAAAATGGCGCCAATAGACTCGTTGAACACAGCGTTGTCAGAGATGTTAAATTTGTAAAAAAGCAATATCTGCAAAGTGCCACAGGTGAAGCACAATAAAATGAATTACACCTGTATTAGAATAAAACTGCCTATTGAAAGCTGTTATCATGTACATTTGAACTGCACACATTACTATTTCTTTCCATTATGGATGTAGAGAATCCAGACAATATACATCTTATGTCAATTTCACTTATAATTAGAATGTTTCCTTGTGCAACCAAGTGGTTTTTTTTTAACTAGGCAACTATTATCTAAAAATCATGTTAAAGGATAATTATCAAAGTATGGGACTGTATTACATATATCCCTTTGTTAGAGAAAGGGTTATGATTTGTTTATTTGACTGATATATTTTTTTTAAATTAGTGTCTACCACATGTTATTGCTATGCTTTATAAGGAATATATATTGAAATAACATTTACTAAAGACAAAATCTACAGTGCCAGGATGCAGCTGAGAATCAAAAAGGAGTTATTTGAAGCAAGAATGTGATTAAATAATAATTAAATAATATTAATGAAGAATAAGATTTTATTAAAGATTTTGTTGTTGGTTGGACACAAGACGGATAGAAATTCTTTCCTCAGAAGGCTATGCAGTAATAATTAAATGACATACAATATTACTGTCCTTATAAAATTTATATTTTAGTGAAAAGAGATTAGTAAAATCAATTAGAATATTTTAGAGATTGATACAGTCTACAGAGAAAAATTTTAAAGGGAAATACATTAGGAGTGGGATGGGGTTATGATATTAAATACTATGACCAAAAATGGCTTCACTGGAAAGCCGGAACAGAAACTAAGGTGTGAAGAAGGAAGCAAGTCAATATCAAAAGAGCATTCCAGGCAGAGGAATGGTTGTGCAAAAAGCACAATTACAGCTGAAGTGTTAGACAAATATGTAAGAGGTTGCTGTGGCTGAACCAGTTAGTGTTGGGGAGAAAAGTATGAAAGGAATCTTTTTCTCTGAGCAGTAGGTCTCAACAGTAGGCCTCATATAGTCAGTAAATCATGATGTAAATCTGGGCTCAGATGTAAGCCCAGAGAGGTAAATAGGGCAAATAGGTAAAAACTGGGGAAAAAACCCCAATAAATACCCTACAGCAGTAAACTGGTTACATGTATTATGGAAAGTCTATATAATGAGAGATTTTTTTGGAATCATTACCAAGAATAGGTTAGATCTAAATGTGTTGTCTATTAGAAGATTTCACATAATAGCAGCACTTTGGGAGGCCGAGGTGGGTGGATCATGAGGTCAGAAGATTGAGACCACTCTAGCCAACAAGGTAAAACCTTGTCTCTATTAAAAAAAATCAGGCAGGCATGGTGGTACACGCCTGTAATCCCAGCTACTCTGGAGGCTGAAACAGGAGAGTTGCTTGAACCTGGGAGGCAGAGGTTGCAGTGAGCCAAGATTGCACCACTGCACTCCAGCCTGGTCAACAGGGTGAGACTCTGTCTCATAAATAAATAAATAAATAAAGGTTTCAATAGACAGGGACAGTACTATGCACATATCATGATCCCATTTGCGTACATTAATACATGATCCTTATGTCAGAAAAGTGTTTTCCAAAAGGATACATAAGAACATTAATAGCATCAATCTTTAGACAGAAGATTCAGAGGCAGGGTGGAATGTAAGAAAAGCTTTTACTTTTCAATTTATTCTTTTTCTATACCGTGGTTTTTGTTTTTTTGACCACTTGTATTGCTACTTTTACTGTAAAAAACAAAAAACACACACAAAAAAAACAAGGAAAAAGAGCCAATTGTATATTGTTGGTATGGTTTCTGTCAAACCTCATCAGCAGTTGATGTAAAAGTTTTGCCTTTTGCCCTTTGACTGCCATTTCAGCATCCCAAAATGAATTTTGCAAGTGTTCTGTTTCCTAACTTCCTTTATCAGAGCCTAGTCCAATGACTTTACTAAAATCATGACAATTAGAAAAGTCAGTTCCTCAATTTGAGCTTCTTGGCTACTTAGCACCTACATGAACCTTAGCACTGTCATTTCCACAACTTCTCCATGCTGACTTCTGTACCAACCATCTATCATCACACATACGAATATATTCACTCCTGACTGCATACTGCCAATAAGCTGTCTTCTACCACCCAGAAATGCACTTCCCTCTCCTCCAGAGAAAGTTCTTTCAAAGCTCTCCTCCCAAAAGAAAAATTCCTAAATTCACTTCCAACTCATTTTTATCACTGAGCATTCCTAAACATAATTTAATTTGCATTAACCCTATGCAGGTATCAGTTTTGTTGCTGTATGAAGGTACTTTCTTCAAGAGCAGAAGTGAAGGCTTTCTTGAAGTATCTTCCCATCTTGACCTAATATGATGCTCCTCACACAACAGGTGATTTCTCCATAGTTAATTTTATTAATTTCTATTGCTTAGAAAGTAATTCTATAAAAAACATAGGGGATGATAGAGCCTAGAATGATCTTATAAATAACCTCAAACTCTTTGTGGTAAATTCTGTGGATTTACTTGGTCTTCTTTCATTAGTCTTTTTAGGATGAGTTTTTGCTGCTATAGAAACTGGAAAGCTAAAAATTGTATTTCTCGTCTCCTCTGTGAAATTATTGCACTATTTTGAAGGTTAAAGTAAGGCAAAGGATATCCTCTTAATTCATTGTACTGTTTTTGTTTTTTAGCTCCAACAAGCAAAGTCTTGATAGAGAAGGAGAGGGTTTTCTGTAGCAGATTTCTGTGCCTATTCTTCAGCTTTCTGTGTGGCAAGAGGCAGTTGTGGTAGAGGTGGTGGCAGAATACATGTTCCCAGGCCCCTTCACGAATTCTGAGGCTGTCATGCAGAGAAGCTTTCTGGTGACTGGATTAGAGCCAGCTTCTTGCGTCCTTTTACATTTTTCAATTTTACAAAAGGCTTTCTTTCCATATTTGTGAATCTTTTATAAAATATATTAAAATGCTATATAAATTATTGATATTATATTGAATATTTAATAAATGTCCTTTATTATAAAGAAGAAATATGTACAGAAACTATACGTGGAATAAAGGGCCTACTTAAATTATTGTACACAAAATAGTGGTATGCATTATTGTAAGAGTTTAAGAGTATATATAAACCAGATACGGACACAAATTTTTGTTCTGATTTTTGCCCTATGAAACTACCAAAATGACTAGATGATAAATTTTGCTTGTAATTTTTTTATGGTCGAAAGTCTTTTATTGTTGACCTTTTTATACTTCTCTGCCACAAAATATATTTATTTATAAATTGAAATTAAAATATTTCCTGTGGCTAAAGGTTCTAAGGAACTTTTTTTCTATTTTTAATTGATACGTAATAGATGTATATATTTTGGGTATACATGTAATAATTTGATACATTCATATAATGTATAAAGATCAAATCAGGGAAATTTAGACATTCATCACTGTAAATATTTGTCTTTTCTTAATGAGAATTAATATTCACATTAATTCTCTTCTAGCTATTTTGAAATTACAGTAGATTATTGTTGATTATAGTCCCTGAGTGATCTTTTGATCACTAGGTCTTATTTCTTATACCTGTTTGCTTGTACCCATCAATCGACCTCTCTTCATCCCCCAGCTTCTTGCGTTCTAATGGCAGCTAATTTGGATCACTCTCACAGGCCTGCTAGACCCCTGTATTGGCTTTCCAATGACTTTATGAGCATCAAATTCTTTATGTGTGCTAGTTTCTTATGGCTAAATTACCACAAACTTGATGGTTTAACACAATAAAAATTCATTGTCTTACAATTCTGGAGGCCACACATCTGAATGACTCTTACTGGGACTAAAATAAAGGTGCTGGCAGGGCTACACTCCCTCCAGAGGGTCTAGGGGAAGATCAGTTTCCTTGGCTGTTCCACGGTCTAAAGTTTCAGTTTTTGGATCCGCTGGCTCCCGTTCCCTTCCTCCTTATTCAAAGGCAGCAGCTTAGCATCTTTTCTCTGATTCTGCTTACATCACATGGCTTCTTTCTCTGAAATCTTCCTCTTCCTCCCTCTAATAAGGAAATTTATCATTGCATGTAGGATTCATCTGGATAATCCAGAATAACTCCTGTATTTCAGATACTTAATTTAATCACAGCTAAAAAGTACATTTTACCGTAAAAGATAACATTCACAGATTCTAGGGAGTTGCTCCTGAATATCTTTGGCGACCATTATTCAGCCTTCCTCTTTCACATGTCACCATATGAGGTAACATATTCATAGAGTCCAGGCATTAAATGGAACTCGACAGCTTTTCTGAGGAAGATGGGAAAGCTTCTTCTGTTTGCCACAGAAAGGTGCACAGAATAAATGTAAAAATACATAATAATAATCAAACTTATAGTACTGCCAGGAGGCTCTCTTATTTTATCACTTTCTCCACATCTGGCCCATCCATCTTATTTAGCTCTGACTCCTGCTATTCTCCTAGCGAAACCTCTCACTGGAGCCAATCAAGCCTCCAGAACTTAGCAAACAGGTGGAGTAGATCCAGTCTCCCTGCTTTGGCTCATTTGCTGCTCTTGGTTGAATGGTCTCCTCCTACTCTTTACAGCTTCAGTCCTCTCCTATT
Source organism: Plecturocebus donacophilus (assembly GCA_004027715.1). Classification (NCBI taxonomy): domain Eukaryota; kingdom Metazoa; phylum Chordata; class Mammalia; order Primates; family Pitheciidae; genus Plecturocebus; species Plecturocebus donacophilus. The sequence continues at coordinate 16,599 of PVKP010022624.1, read as the reverse complement.
AATGCAGTGACCAACAAATATTCTTACTGCTTCCTCAAATCTTCCCCCATCACTACAGCTGAAAGGGATTTTTGAGATCCTGTAGAGAGAAGCCTTTACCATGTAAGATTTAAGATCTCGGGCAGTTATCTTTAAAAATGACCACATCTTTTATCCCCAACAGGAATGTAAGCTCCTGAGTTTAGACACTCTATTTTACATTCACAGATAGTCAATTATTTGTCAATCCTGAATACACTAAAAGAAAATTTATACTACTAAGTATAAAAGAACATTTTGAGCATGTTTGTTTTCTCTAAATGTCTCAGAACATAAAAACTGGTTTTAAAAATCTTATTAACTTGTGATACTTTCACAAAGTACTTATACCAGTCAACAACTGCAGAGATGTGATAATAGATGGCATTTTTTAAAAGATCCTTTTTGTTCCTAAAACCTTCATCCATTTTCTAGAAGACCCACATATAATTCTTTCTGTTGAAAAGCATATGAAAACCACATTCCCTTAAAACTTAATAGAAATGGCTTAATAAAGCCCAGTGAAAATTTCAGTGTTGATATTTCAATATTTGTTAAATTAACATGATTGCCATACATAGTCTTCTCAAAATTGCAAATTAAATTTCTATGGAGGATATTCTCTAAAGGTTTGTTCCTTGCTGTTCAATAAATGAAAAATATGGTTCTCATGTCATGAATTCCTACACCACAAAAGAGTATAAAAAATTCAAATCAAATTTGGATATTCAGATTTAAAATATTAGATAACAGAAATAGTTATGAATTAAGACTAAATAGGACAAAGATTAAATAATTATGCAATCTAAATTTTAATGAGTGATTTGTGGATTATATAAGGAGTTTGAAACATTTTATTTTAAAAACATAAGTAGAATTATATTTGCTGTTATTTTAAGTTTAGGAAATATATATTTAATAAGAATCCTTTTCTGTTAGGTAAAAAATGCCAAATATTACAAGTACCTATATGCTTTTAGAATGTGAAGAGTAGTATTTTTAAAGGGAGCTTTTGAATTAATGACAAAACCTGCACAAAAATGTAGAGAAAATTTGGCACTGATCTTTCTTAAGAAACTAGGAAGTTATTTTGTAAATGGCTAAATCCATGTATAAAATAAGATTTATATTTCCCCCAAATACAAATGGTTAAAAGTGGCCCATTTTTATAATTGATACTTAAAAGATCTCACACCAAATACTATTATTTCTATCCATCCATCTATGTGCTTGTTTCTATCCATTCATCTATCCATGATATTTATGTCTATTATATTAAAAGAAATGGAATGCTGAGAATGATTAAATACTTTCTTAGTAATATGACTACACAAGGATTTCTTACAGGGCTCAAGCTTTGTTTTATTGATGGAACACTTTCTTCAAATGAAATATTGTAGATATCTTCTAACAAGCAAAATAGTAAAAAGTTGAACTGCCCTTGGAATGAGGGAGAGGCGATAGAAGGAACATTCTCTCATTTACCAACTTTTTTCTTGGTCCTCCAAAAGATATTTGAGAAATTTCTCGGGCTCCATGAAAAAGAGGAATATATAATACGTTCTGTTAAGATACAGGGTATACTGTATGCTTCCTAAAAACTTTCATCACAAAAATGAAAATATAAAGTTCAATCATTTAGTGTTAGCTCTAAGCTATTTGATTATTTCATCTGGAATTTTCCAACTGGAATTCCATATGGCTCTAGAAAGTCAGTATTTACAGTATGTACATGTAGTAAACAGGTATATACATAAAACGCTTCCTGGCTCTCATCTTACCTTTTTCAACTCTCTCAACCTTCCCAGTACACACTACATTCCAACTAAAAATAAATGCTCTCTACTCCTAAACATTTTTTTTTCTTTCTATTTCTGTGCTTCTGAATTTGTCAGTCTCTGTCAGGGATTCTACCTTGCCTCCACCACTCACCAACTCAGCTTTTTACTACCTGGATATAAAGCTTTCTGATAACCACAACTAAGTGTGGTTTCCAACCTCTGGGTCTTTGATATTCTGCTTATGAGTCTCTTAAAATACTTCCAATTAAAAGCATTCTCTTTATAGTTTTCTTAAGACACAAATCCTATTTTGCCTTTAGAAATATAGATTTTGTGAACTTGTTAATCCCTCAGCTAAACTATAAGTATATTCAGGGAGCTATGTTAAGGAAAGCTGGTAGCCCCTCAGTGTTGAATACAGTGTGGAATCTGTCAGAACTGCTTATGAAAGGGCCACAGATAGAAATGTTATCTATTCTCTATGACTCTGCCCCTACCTCCAAACATCAAACAATTGGCAGGAACAATGTATGATCACTGTCTAGAACAAATGAGTCAACATTACTAGTTTGAATTAAGAAAATTAAAAACCCTATCAGAATTACTTCAGCACTTAGAGAATTGGTCTACCAGCAAGGAAGTATGCACTGGATTTAAATACTTTAGAAAGAAGTCTGGTACTTTTCAATATTTGGTCAGGGTGAGGCTAGACTATGTTAACAAGGGAAAGGTGAAGTGTGTGCTTGCTCTGGCATAGTAGAGACTCTGAATCCCAAGTACGACCAACTCAGAGTACTTATTCCCATGGAAATAAGGTATGACCAGAGTTGAACAATGAAATATTCTGGAGAGTTATGAAATTTCCCTTCCCCTGTTCCCTCTTTTTCTTTCTGCTTTCTGTTCTCTGTTCTGTTCTATTCCGTGCCTCATGAAAGGGGAAAAGAGGGTACAAAAACATGAGTCACAGTTTCCAGCATCTCTAATGCAGTCACTGCCCAAGCTAAAGCTCTTCACTGAGGCAGGTTCCTGTTGTCTGATCAGTCCTATTCCTGGAGTCAGGGAGGGACAGTGCTTGTGTGGCTTTGCTCACATTATCCACTCTTCATCAACACTGTGTATTGCTTACTTAATTTGAAAAGCCTAAACCATGCAAATTATCAAACAACAATGGCTGAGAACTGCATTACTCTGTTTCTGTGGTTTCCATTTGCTTATGAAATTATTCATGTTAACATAATGTCTTATTTGGTGCTTTAAAAGTCATTCTTAAGAGAAAAATATGTAATTCTGAGATTTAATTGATAGCTTGAATGTTTTTATTGTCTTGCCCTATTTTAAAAGGTGACTAGAAAGTCTCACATTAAATTCAATAATGTTCTCTGATTTTATATACTCAAATGCTTTTCTCTTCATATTTGAAGTGAGATGAACATACAAATGACTAATTAATATTGAATTAATTTTAATGTGATGGCAAATTCTATGGTTTTTCATTACTACTCATTTTCCTGCTCTGTGATCTTCATGAATATGTATTTATATGTGTTTGTTTGTATGGTTGTATATATATAAAATTACTGATTATACATCAGCCCATATAGGTATCATAACAGTACTTGATGAGGACCACATGGTTTCTAGTTGCTAGAGATCTGCAACCTTCAGGAGAGAATTCACTAAAATATTCAGGGCTAAACTTGGTATCATTAACAGTATTTTTAAAAACTGGATAACTGAGCAAAAACTCTTGCCTGAAAACTTTTGCAAAATATATCCCTATACTTTCCTGACATGATAAACAGAAGCTGCAGATTAAAATGTAACATCTTTGGTGATCATCCTGAGAATCAGTTCTCCTTGTCCTGTGATTACGAAGAGATTATTCTAAAATTCCACAGATGTTTTCAGTTTAAAAAATTATTGATATCATCCTTCTCTCTTTTAATGAATTATGCTTGAATGTTTAATTCTTGAAACTTTGTATAATTAAGCTCTAGCTACAGTTCAAGAGTAAAACATCAAAAAGAGTTAGTTACCATAGAGCTGGGTCAGGAGAGCAGATTTAACCTTCATTCAATAGCCACCTCTAGAAACGAAACACTTTCTCAGCCATCCTTTAAGAGATTATCTTAATGAAATTGAGTTTTACCAATTTTAGATCTAAATTAATCCAGTCTAAGTTAATATCGTGGGCCATAGTGTAGGGTAGAATCTTCCAAAGGGTATTCCTCAGAACAGAAGCCCTTTGAAGTGTTCTTCATAATAAAAGTTCAGTTACTTAAGAATTTTGGGAAACATAACACATTCTGGACTCTATTTTGAGATTTAAATTATATATCTTAAAGGCTCTGAGTTGTTCAGGTAAGAAATAAGTCTAATTTTTACTCAGCATTTCCTAAATTTATTTTACCACAGAATACTTTTTTCTCCCCCTGCCCCAACGACACTCATAAACATCTTGTAAAATTGATCTGGATTAGATAAAACAACAACAACAACAAATCTGAAGTAACTGTGGGCTTTAGTTAACAATAATTTGTTAACATTGCTTAATTAATTGCAGTAAGTATACCATACTAAAGTAAGATTTTAATAGTAAGAGAAACTGAGCGTGAGGTATATGGGAACTCTGTACTATCTTATTAACTTTTCTGTGAATCTAAAGTCATTCTAAAAATAAAGCTTATTATAAAAAAAATTTGAAGATGCAAATAGGACATGAAATAACACTAAGAAACCTGACTTCTAGTCTTAGCTCTACCAAGTTGCTTCTGGGAGACCTTGCTTTAATAACTAAGACTAAATTACTGAAACTTTATTTTTCTTCCCAATAATTATAAAACGGTACCAAGACATGAATGAGTTAGAGTTTATTTGCTTCTAATTTTATTTTGTAACTCAGAAATACAACTTCAGTTTAGTAATTCAATTTAGCAGATATTTTTAGGTAGATATATTAGCCAATTTGAGTGCCTTAGAAGAAACTTAAAGCAAATTAGTCTTATCCAACTAACTACAGAATTAGTTAAGTTACAGTCTTATCTAACTATTAAACTTATGAAAAAATCAATCATTTATGGGAAATTTATAGATACATTTTATAGAAGCAAAGCAAAGGTAAATTTGATCAAGAGTTTTTCTAAATAACTACATATTTGTATGGATACTCAAACCTTCATTTTCTGGTAGAAGATCACTAAAGTCATAATCACAGAGAGTATATTTGTGAACAAATTAAAATTCTATCTATCAATATTACTCTGGAGGCACGAGAATCACTTGAACCTGGAAGGCAGAGGTTGCAGTAAGCCAAGATCGTACCACCGCATTCCAGCCTGGGCAACAGAGTGAGACTCTGTCTCAAAAAAAAAAAAAATTATTTAATAGCCCAGTAATTTTGGACAGATGATTCACGTGATCTTAAAAGTACTTGTGTTACTTTTACAGTTTTGGGTGGTAGATGGTGTCTGTAAAAAAAAAATTATTTATGTCATATTTTAAATTACTTTTGTTTTAACCACTTCTAGGTAATCTGTGATTTCCTTTTTATCTATTCCTCACCTCATCCCAATTAGACTAGTTAATTAAGAGTTGACTGTAGTTGAGTGCAGTCATTAGTTTTACCATATTTTCAAAAATTGTTCTCTTATTTGCCATGCATCTACAACTATCAATGTTTTCTTTAATAATATTTGTAACTCTTTTTGAGCTAGAAATTATACTAATTTGAATCATTATCTTAAATCTTTCATTCTCAGTTTAATCCATATAACATTATCTAAACATAAGTAGTCTCTGTGGTGTTGCCTCTCTAAATGAATTTGCTACTGTATTATTTGTATATTTTTACTGAATTATACAGTACTTGATTTTTACAAGTTTTAGAGGCCTGAAATTAAATATATTTTAATTGTTTCATTTTTAAAAAGATTTTCTATAAAAGTATTCTCTCTTTTCTACAATTTGGAAGAATTGTAAATTATTATTATACCATCACAATTGTCATTAATGTTTCTCATAATAAAAGCATCGATTCACCAGCCAACACTTATGTGATGGCTCCTACACTATAGAATAATTGTTCTTACAAATGTACATTTTGCTTTAATTCTATCCCCTATGAGATATAGTTGAAACTTTTCTCTGCACATAAATAAAAATATCCTTCATTTTATTTTACAGCTAGGGCAACAATATAGTATAGAGTACGTACTTTAGATTCTTACCACCTAAATTTGACATCTTTTGTACTATTTATTATCTGTGACTCAGTCTCCTCATATATAAAATGGGGATATAAATATTAACTGTCCCATTGAATTATTATAAGGATTAAAAAGGGAATGCATGTGAAGCACTTTGAGAAGTTGTTACATTATAAATCCTTAATAGTATTAGCTATTATTATTTTTGCAGTTGATGTTATTCCTCTCCATCCCAAGAATCCTAATGAGCTGTTCTCCTTGAATAAGATCTTCATTTTCTATTAAAGATAAAATTCAAGATTTCCAGGTAAGATGGCCGAATAGGAACAGCTCCGGTCTGCAGCCCACAGCAAGACCAAGGCAGAAGGCATGTGATTTCTGCATTTCTAACTGAGGTACCCAAACAGTAGATGCAGCCCACTGAGGGCAAGACAAAGCAGGGTGGGGCTTTGCCTCATCTGAGAAGTGGAAGGGGTTGGAGAACTCCCTCCCCTAGCCAAAGGAAGCTATTAGGGACTGTGCTGTGAGGAACAGTGCACTCCAGCCCAGATATTACACTATTCCCATGGTCTTAACAAACTGCAGACCAGGAGATGCCCTTGGGTGCCTATACCACCAGGGCCCTGGGTTTCAAGCACAATATGGGGTGGCCATCTGAGCAGACACTGAGCTAGCTGCAGGAGTTTTTTTTTTTTTGTACCCCAGTAACTCCAGGAATGGCAGTGAGACAGCACCATTCAGTCCCCTGGGAAGGGTGCTGAAGCCAGGGAGCTGAGTGGTCTTGTTCAGGGGATCCCACCCCACACTGAGCCCAGCAAGCTAAGATCCACTGGCTTGAAATTCTCACTGCAAGCACAGCAGTCTGAAGTCGACCTGGAATGTTCCAGCTTTGTTGGGGGAGGGGCATTCACCATTACTGAGGCTTGAGTAGGCTATTTTCCCCTCACAGTGTAAACAAAGCCTACCACAGCACAACAAACTCAATGTAGCCAGACTGCCTCTCTAGATTCCTCTTAGCTAGGTGGGGCATCCTTGAAAAAAAAAGGCAGCAGCCCCGTCAGTGTCTTATAGATAAAACTCCCATCCCCCTGGGACAGAGAACCTGGGGAAAGGAGTAGCTGTGGGTACAGCTTCAGCAGACTTAAACGTTCTTGCCTGTTGGTTCTGAAGAGAGGAGTGGATCACCCAGCACAGCGCTCAAGCTTTGCTAAGACAGACTGCCTCCTCAAGTGGGTCCCTGACCCCCTTGCCTCCTAAGTGGGAGACACCTCCCAGGAGGGGATGAAAGATGCCTCATACAGGAGAGCTCAGACTGGCCTCTGGAGGGTGCCCCTCTGAGAGAAATCTTTCAGAGGAAGGAGCAGGCAGTAATCTTTGCTTTCTGAAGCCTCCATTGATGATACCCAGGCAAACAGTATCTGGAGTGGATCTCCAGCAAACTCCAGCAGACCTGCAGCAGAGGGACCCGTTAGAAGAAGAACTAACAAACAGAAAGCAATAGCATCAACATCAACAAAAAGGACACCCACAAGAAAACCCCATCCAAAGATCACTAATATCAAGGGCCAAAGGTAGATAAATCCATGAAGATGAGGAAAAAACAGCGCAAAAAGGCTGACAATCCCAAAAACAAGAATGCCTTTTCTCCTCCAAAGAATCACAACTCCTCACAAGCAAGGGAAGAAAACTGAGTGGAGAATGAATTTCACGAATTGACAGAAGTAGCCTTCAGAAGGTGGGTAATAACAAACTCCTCCAAGCTAAAGGACCATGTGTTCTAACCAAACACAAGAAAGTTAAGAACCTTGACAGAAGGTTACAGGAACTGCTAACTAGAATAACTGGTTTAGAGAAGAACATAAATAACTTGATGGAGCTGAAAAACACAGCATGAGAACTTTGTGAACCATACCCATGTATCAATAACAGAATGGATCAAGTGGACAAAAGGATATCAGGGACCGAAGATCAATTTAATGAAATAAAGCATGAAGACAAGATTAGAGAAAAAAGAATGAAAAGGAATAAACAAAGCCTCCAAGAAATATGAGACTATATGAAAAGACCAAATCTACGTTTCATTAGTGTACCTGAAAGTGAGGGGGAGAATACAACCAAGCTGGAAAACACACTTTAGGATATTATCCGGGAGAATTTCACCAAGCTGGCAAGATAGGCCAACATTCAAATTTAGGAAATACAGAGAACAAAAAGATACTCCTTGAGAAGAGCAACCCCAAGACACACAATCGTCAGATTCACTAAGGTTGAAATGAAGGAAAAAATGTTAAGGACAGCCAGAGAGAAAGGTTGGGTTACCCACAAAGGGAAGCCCATCAGACAAACAGCAGATCTCTATGAGGATCTCCATACAAGCCAGAAGAGAGTGGGGGCCAATGTTAAACATTCTTAAAGAAAAGAATTTTCCATGCAGAATTTCATATCTAGGCAAACTAAGCTTCGTATATGGAGGAGAAATAAAATCCTTTATGAACAAGAGAGAGATTTTGTCACCACCAGGTCAGCCCTACAAGTGCTCCTGAAGGAAGCACTAAACATGGCAAGGAGCAACTGGTACCAACCACTACAAAAACATACCAAAATGTAAAGACCATTGACACTATGAAGAAACCACATCAACTAATGGGCAAAATAACCAGTTAGCATCATAATGACAGGATGAAATTCACAAATAACAATATTAATCTTAAATGTAAATGGGCTAAGTGACCTAAGTAAAAGACACAGACTGGCAAATTGGATAAAGGATAAAGAGGCAAGACCCATCAATGTGCTGCATTCAGGAGACCCATCTCACGTGCAAAGACACACATGGGCTCAAAATAAAGGGATGGAGAATGATTTACCAACTAAATGGAAAACCAAAAAAAAAAAGCAGCAGTTGCAATCCTAGTCTCTGAAAAACAGACTTTTTAAAGCAACAAAGATGAAAAAAGACAAAGAAGGGCATTACATAATAATAAAGGAATCACTGCAACAAGAAGAGCTAACTATCCTAAATATATATGCACCCATTACAAGAGCACTCAGATTCATAAAGCAAGTTCTCAGAGATCTACAAGAGACTTAGACTCTGACACAATAATAGTGGGAGACTTTTAACACTCCACTGTCAACATTAGACAGATCAATGAGACAGAAAATTAACAAGGATATTCAGGACTTGAACTCAGCTCTGGACCAAGTGGACCTAATAGGCATCTATAGAACTCTCTACTCCAAATCAACAGAACATACATTCTTCTCAGCACCACATCCCACTAATTCTAAAATTGACAACATAATTGAAAGTAAAACACTCCTCAGCAAATGGATAAGAATGGAAATCATAACAAACAGTCTCTCAGATCACAGTGCAATCAAATTAGAACTCAGGATTCAGCACCTCAATCAAAACTGCACAACTACTTGGAAACTGAACAACCTGCTACTGAAAGACTATTAGGCAAATACTGAAATTAAGGCAGAGATAAGTAAGTTCTTTGAAACCAATGAGAACAAAGACACAATGTACCAGAACCTCTGGAACAAAGCTAAAGCATTGTTTAGAGGGAAACTGATAGCACTAAATGCTCACAGGAGAAAGCAGGAAAGATCTAAAGTCAACACCCTAACATCACAATTAAAAGAACTAGAGAAGAAGAGCAAACAAATTCAAAAGCTAGCAGAAGACAAGAAATAACTAAGATCAGAGCAGAACTGAATGAGATGGAGACTCAAAATACACTTCAAAAAAAATCAATGAATCTAGAGGCTGGTTTTTTGAAAACATTAACAAAATAGATAGACCAGCAGCCAGACTAATAAAGAAGAAAAGATAGAAGAAGCAAATAGACACAATAAAAAATGACAAAGGGGATATCACCACTGATCCCATAGAAAAACAAACTGCCATCAGAGAATACTACAAACACCTCTACGCAAATATACTAGAAAATCTAGAAGAAATGGAAAAATTCCTGGACAAATAAACCCTCCCAAGGCTAAACCAGGAAGAATTCAAATCCCTGAATAGACCAATAATGAATTCTGAAATTGAGGCAGTAATTAATAGCCTATCAACCAAAAAAAGCCCAGGACCAGACAGATTCACATCTGAGTTCTACCAGGGGTACAAAGAGGAGCTGGTATCATTCTTTCTTAAACTATTCCGAGCAATAGAAAAAGAGGGAATCCTCCCTAACTCATTTTACAAGGCCAGCATCATTCTGATACCAAAACCTGGCAGACACACAACAAAAAAAGAAACTTTGAGGACAATATCGCTGATGAACAGCGATGCAAAGGTCCTCAATAAAATACTGGAAAACCAAATCCAGCAGCACATTAAAAAGCTTATCCACCACAATCAAGTTGGCTTCATCTCTGGGATGCAAGGCTCGTTCAACATATGCAAATCAATAATCATAATCCATCACATAAACAGAACCAATGACAAAACCCACATGATTATCTCAATAGATGCAGCAAAGGCCTTCAATAAAATTCAACACTCCTTCATACTAAAAACACTCAGTAAACTAGGTATTGATGAAACATATCTCAAAATAATAAGAGCTATTTATGACAAACACACAGCCAATATCATACTGAATGGGCAAAAGCTGGAAGCATTCCCTTTGAAAACTGGCACAAGACAAGGATGCCCTCTCTCACCACTTCTATTCAACATAGTATTGGAAGTTCTGGCCAGGGCAATCAGGCAAGAGAAAGAAATACAGGGTATTCAAACAGGAAAAGAGAAAGTCAAATTATCTCTGTTTGCAGATGACATGATTGTATATTTAGAAAATTCCATCTCAGCCCAAAAACTCTTTATTCTAAGAAGCAACTTCAAAGAAGTCTCGAAATACAAAAACAATATGCAAAAATCACAAGCATTCCTACACACCAATAATAGACAAACAGCCAAAATCATGAGTGAACTCCCATTCAAAGAGAATAAATATCTAGGAATGTAACTTACAAGAGATGTTAAGGACCTCTTCAAGGAGAACTACACACCACGGCTCAAGGAAATATGAGAGGACACAAACAAATGGAAAAAACATTCCATGCTCATGTATAGGAAGAATCAATATCATGAAAATGGCCATACTGCCCAAAGTAATTTATAGATTCAATGCTATTCCCATCTAGCTACCATTGACTTTCTGCACAGATTAGAAAAAAACTACTTCAAATTTCATATAGAACCAAGAAAGAGCCCACATAGTCACAACAATCCTAAGCAAAAAGAGCAAACTTGGAGGCATCATGCTACCTGACTTCAAACTATACCACAAGTCTACAGTAATCAAAACAGCATGGTACTGGTACCAAAACAGAGATACAGACCAATGGAACAGAACAGAGGCCCCAGAAATAACGTCACTATTTAAAACATCTGATCTTTGACAAACCTGACAAAAACAAGTAATGGGGAAAGAATTCCCTATTTAATAAATGGTGTTGGGAAAACTGGCTAGCCATAGGCATAAAACAGAAACTAAATCCCTTCCTTATACTTTATACAAAAGGTAACTCAAGATGGATTAAAGACTTAAACGTAAAACCTAAACCATAAAAACCCTGGAAGAAAACCTAGGCAATACCATTCAGAACATAGGCATGGGCAAAGACTTCATGACTAAAATATCAAAAGCAACTGCAACAAAAGCCCAAATTGACAAATGGGATCTAAATAAACTAAAGAGCTTCTGCATGGCCAAAGAAACTCATCAGAGTGAACAGGCAACCTACAGAATGGGAGAAAAATTTTCAATCTATCCATCTGACAAGGGGCTAATATCCAGAATCTACAAGGAACTTAAACAGATTTACAAGAGTATCAAAAAGTGGGTGAAGGATATGAACAGACACTTCTCAAAAGAAGGTATTTATGCCGCCAACAACAAGATGAAAAAAGTTCATCATCACTGGTCATTAGAGAAATGCACATCAAAACCACAATGAGATACCATTTCATGACAGTAAGAATAGTGACCATTAAAAAGTCAGGAAACAACAGATGCTGGAGGAACGTGGAGAAATAGGAATGCTTCTGTCCTGTTGGTGGGAGTGTAAATTAGTTCAACCATTGTGGAGGACAGTGTGGTGATTCCTCAAGGATCTACAACCAGAAATATCATTTGACCCAGCAATCCCATTACTGGGTATATACCCAAAGGATTATAAATCATTCTATTATAAAGACACATGCACACATATGTTTACTGCAGCACTGTTTACAACAGCAAAGACTTGGAACCAACCCAAATGCCCATTAGTGATAGACTGGATAAAGAAAATATGGCACATATAAACCATGGAATACTATGCAGCCATAAAAATGGATGAGTTCATGTCCTTTGCAGGGACTTGGATGAAGCTGGAAACCATCATTCTCAGCAAACTAACACAGGAACAGAAAACCAAACACTGCATGTTCTCACTCATAAATCGAAGTTGAACAATGAGAACATATGGGCGCAGGGAGGGGAACATCACACACTGGTGCCTATCATGGTGTTGGGGGCTAGGGTAGGGAAAGCATTAAGAGAAATACCTAATGTAGATGACGGGGGGATGGATGCAGCAAACCACTATACTACATGTATAACTATGTAACAAACCTGCACGTTCTGCACATGTATGCTAGTACTTAAAGTATAATTAAAAAAAAAAAAGGTACACACATACACATGCACCACGCATGTGATAAAATTAATGTGTCATAATCAACCATTATCCATTTGATAAACTTTGCCCATAAAGTTATCTACGTTATACTTTTAGTACAATTCTTGCTAAGTTTTAGAAGCTTACAAATTTGAATGCTTCATCCAATTATATGAAAGACTAGGTGTTCAGCTAATATCTCCTGCTTAAAATAATTAAAAATGCTGGAGAGAGAGAGAGAAAGCAAACATATGCACATTTTTTTTTTCTTAATAGCACTGGAGAGCTAGTGAGGTATTTTTATAGACTTGGCAAGCACAGCAGGGAGAGAGGAAGCCTAGGGCCTGTCCAAAGTGGAGAATCTAACAGAAGACCTTCTCCTGTAAAGGTGGAACACTGCTGACTCACTTTGTAACCACGAAGTATGTTTGCAAATCACTTGGGTATGTTTGCAGCCTAAACTAATGTAATTTATGTAATTGAAAAACAAAACAACCTCAAATCATTAGTTTAAAGTGGTCCAATAATGTAGGTACAAAGCAGAAACAAAGACAAATATTTTGCAGGAAAAATACCCTCATAATAGGCCTCAAAGAATTCCCACAAGTAATTTTTCATTAAAAATAGCTATTCTGGGCACGGTGGTGCGTGCCTGTAATCCCAGCTACTCAGGAGGCTGAGGCAGGAGAATCGCTTGAATCCAGAGGGGCGTAGTTTGCAGTGGGCCGAGACTGCGCCACTGCACTGCACTCTAGCCTTGGAACAGAGCAAGACTGTGTCTCGAAAAAAAAAAGTGGCTATTACACAATAGTTACTTTACTCATAAAGAGGCAAAACACATAAGTGAGACTAGTACAAACAAAAGCAACAGAAGTTGGTTGTGAAGATTTCAAATATTATAACTAACAGACACAGGAATCATGTTTATGATACTTAAAGAAATAAAAGATAAGCTTAAAATAATAACAGGAAACTATAAAAATGACAAAGCACATTTGAAAGCAAAATATGTAATATCTAAAAATAAAACATATGATACTGAAATTCAAAATTCAGTGATTAAGTGTAATAGAGATTAGTTGCTCATGTTTGAAGAGATAATTAGAAAACTTAAAGAAAGTCTAAAAGGAATTATGGGGAATTCAATATAAAAGAAAGCTTAAAATAAATGGAAAATAAAGCAAGAGGATCTAACTTAAGTCTAATTGGAATTACAAAAGGAAGGGACAGAGTGAATGACGCAGAAGAGCTATTTGACAAAAAATGGCTGAGAAACTTTCAGAATTGATGAATTTCATCAAACCTTAATCTCAAAAAATCACAAATTGCAAGCAAAATAACTAAAAAGAAATCTACATTTTGTTGTATCATACTGAAACTTTAGAACACCAAAGACAAAGGGGCAATATTAAAAATAGCCGGTGAGAAAGGACAGATTACCTCCAAAGGAGTGATTGTGAGACTGTTGGCCAACTTCTCAACTTTCTATGAAAGTAAATCCTTAGCATGCTGAAAGGAATAACTCAGAATTCTAGCTCCAGTAGAATTTATTCTAAAAATCAAAAGTAAAATAAAGATATTTTCAGTCCACTAAGATTGGGACGTTTGCTTCCAGTGGACTTCACTGAAGGAAATTCTAGAGAATACACTTCATGCAAATGTAAAATAATCTAGGATAACAAGGCTAAAAAGCAGCAAGGAAAAAAAATGAAAGTTATAAATTTTCAGATAAATTAAAATGAGCATTGACTACAGAATAACAATAAGAATGTCTTAATCTTTAGAAACAGACAGAATTAAACTATTCTACATAAAAATAAAATACAAGTTAGCAGGTTACTTGGAATTAAAGGAAGTTAAAGGAGTTACATTTAAAGGAATGAATGTCTTCCAAATCAGAAGACTCCTGTGTTTGTTGTCTGACAAGAACAAAGCGTACTTGGTTGACTTTATACTTCCATAAGTTAAGAGAGCATGTTGTAATTTTAGAGTACACTTAAAGAACAGAAGCAGTGTATTTCCTCCAAGATAGTAAAAGATAAAAACTACCAGATGAAATTAAGAAAAAAATTCATTTAAATATACTATGCCAGAGAGATTTCTAAAATGTAAGGACACATAAAGGTAGAAAGTAACAAGGATGTAAAAACAAATATGCAGGTAAACACTCATCAAAAGAATGCTCATGTGGCTATATTAGTATCAGATGAAACAGACTGAGATAAAAACATGAGAAATACTGAGAGTCATTTTATAATAAGGAAAGATTCTCTTCTTTAGAAAGATAAAACTATGTGATCAAATTTTACAGCCTTAGATTGACAACTACAAAGAGATATGGGAGATTTTAGCACATTTATTTTCATAGGATAAACAGAGGGAAATGGGTAGAATACAGAAAATCTTAATAACAGGATTAATAACTTTGATCAATTGAAAAAAAGCATATATATAACTTCACCCAATTGTAGACAGTTTTCTTTTTCAACACCTATGGAACATTTATGGTGCCATAAGACAGTTTTCAAAAAAACTTCAAAGGACTGGATTCATACAGTGTGTAATTTATACTGTCACTTACGTGCTTTATGACTTTGTTGAACTTATTTAACCTCTCTAAACTTCAATCTTCTAAAGTGCAAAATGGTAATGATAGTAATAATATGCTTCTGTGATGTTAGGCAATGACATAAATAAATGATGCATTAAAAGGTCCTATATGCCAATAGAAAAAGTTTGTATTTTAAACTGAATACATTTCAAATAGGAATGGCATGATAAGTTTTTAGAAGGACAAAATCTTTTGTTAATGATTCTGTTAATCCGCTGGTTTTGGTAGCAAGGTGGAGACTGGCTTAGAGATAGGAGCAGAGAGAGCTGTGTTAAGAATAAATGATAATAAATAAGATGAGAAATAAGGAGAACTTGAAGTGTATGTGAAAAGATATATTTCACATATATTCATGTTCCTATCTAACAATTTCAATCCCAAAGAGAAATAACAGAAACTAGGCCTACTGTTATGCTTCAGTCACATATATCTAAGTCTACTTTTAAAGCATTGCATAATCTTACTCTATAATATTATTTAAAATTTAATAAATTTCACTGTTAGGTATTTCTTCTTCACAACCAACCTCCAAAACAAAAATACTTGCTATTTCTGTTAACTGATATTAAGAGCTACTTAAAATACTTAATGTATTGCTGTATTCATTTAATAATTTTAGAAAACAAGAGAAAATGTTCCTAAGCATTGCGTTTTGAAGAAATTCAGTTTGTAAATGCACATGTGGCAAATACTAAATAAACTTCTTGAATTTCTCTACAATACTCATTTACATAAAATTTGGCTAACATATAAAAGTCCATGTCATTTAAATTTGAATAGGTGAAGTTACAATTAATCTTCACAATACTTCTGTGTAGCACAAGCACTCTATGTGGAAGAGGTTCTTCAATAACTTAGTCTTGTCTTAAATTTTTTATTATTAAATTTTGATTTGTTACATAACATTTAATGACACTATCACTTTTGGTATAATTCCAAATTGGTAAAGACGTTTTATTTTTCTAAATGTTACCATATTCAGTTTACTTATATTTTGTTAAGAAATTTTGCATTTACACACATATGATCACTGCGGCACTGTTTACAATGGCAAAGACCTGGAACCAACCCAAATGCCCATCGATAGAATGGACAGGGAAAATGTGGCGCATATACACCATGGAATACTATGTAGACAGAAGAAATGATGAGTTTGTGTCCTTTGTAGGGACACGGATGAATCTGGAAACCATCATTCTCAGCAAACTGACACAAGAACAGAAAATCAAACACCACATGTTCTCACTCATA
The DNA here is from genome assembly GCA_004027715.1 of Plecturocebus donacophilus. Classification (NCBI taxonomy): domain Eukaryota; kingdom Metazoa; phylum Chordata; class Mammalia; order Primates; family Pitheciidae; genus Plecturocebus; species Plecturocebus donacophilus. The sequence continues at coordinate 52 of PVKP010022624.1, read as the reverse complement.
GGTGGGTGTTAAACAATGAGAACACATGGACACAGGGAGGGGAGCATCACAC